>MU105561.1:127961-429283 GCA_012274485.2 Sinapis alba | reverse complement strand
CCCCCCCCCCCCCCCCTCCCCCCAATGGAGCAATGTGTCCTATCGACCAAATTGATGCCTCGTGGATCGATTATGAGCAACATTGTGGTTTCGGGTAGTACCTTTAGAATTATATGGGAGGTAAAATACATGGTGAAATGGGTTGTAGAAAAAGTATGTTGACCCTCCACGCGGAGCTAGATGGGTTCCTGTGAGTTATGTCATGCCTAAGTGACCAAAACTATTTCACATCATCATCACCAGCATTAGCTACTTGTACTAGTACTATATTATTTAGTTTCCTTCACTTGTGCGTAGTGATCAATCGCTTTAAATTAGTGTCTTTTGAGCAGCTTGTTGTGAAACTACTTTGGGCATGATGTGTTTGTGAGTTGTGTGTAACACTAAATATCATTTGTACGTAAGATAATTTTATTAGAGACCCGACCCTTTCAATAACTAAAAAGAAACTCTACATGCTTGGAGGTCCTCTCGCTACGCTTATGGTGAAGATGACATCTTGAGAAAGGTAGAGAGTAACAAATTTTGGTATGATTACAAAATAAAGAAGCAATCTTACCATTGTAACCACACCACTGTGTTTTACATTCAACTGAGAAAACATTATCTCTAAATCCAAACATGACACTGATGTGTCGGAAAGCAACAGAAAATCAAATGTTTAGATTTCACCAAGATGATGATAACAAGTTTGATCAATTAACTTCTCAACTCAAAGAGGTAAGTCGTATTCATGAATTGAAGGGGAAACATCAGAACTGGGACTTGTCAAGGCTGTCAAAGTAAGGGTGATCAAGTGCTGTTTTTGCTGCAATTCTTTCAGCAGGATTGTACTTGAGCATTTTCTGCATTATTGTTTAAAACATAGAAGGCTCTCAATAAGATGGATAAAAAGAGACACTAAACAAAGAGTGAGTCTCAGCCTAGGAAGAGGAAGAAGCAATGTCGCAACAACAATATTCATATGCTAAAAGTTCATGAGGCAGTTAATTTACCGTGAGAAGATCAACTCCTTGAGGCGAAAGAGATGGAACAGCACGTGCTAAGTCTTGCGGCTCCCACTTTGGGTAGACATGCCAGTCACGCAGAGAAGAAACACCCGGCCATTGCTGCTCATTTGGTGTTCCTAGCAATCTCCATTAACCAAGAAAACCATTTGTAAGATACTAATGTCTAATCAAGAATAGTCATAAGATACAATCAAAAAGAACTTCATTTCAGCAACAAAAAAACATTCAAGAGTAAATCTTCATGATCAAGGAAAACTGGACTAGAAAAGGGTCTATTGATTCAATTCGTAGCTACGATATCATTTATTGATACACAGAAAATATCAATATTTGCAACCATATACCTGAAGATACTAATCTCTATACAAGAAAAGTCATAACATACAATGCAGAATCCAAAAAGAACTTCATTTCATCAGAAAAACATTCAAGACTTGAATCTTTGTGATCGAAGAAAACTGGACTACAAAAAGTCTATTGATTCCAGTTCAATTCAGCAAAAAAAATATTCAAGAATGAATCACTACGATGAATAAAAATTCCGGACTGTAAAGTGTCTATTGAAAATTCAGCAAAACCATTCAAGAGAGAATCATTAAGAATAAAGTAAAAAAAAAATTGAACTCTAAAGGGTCTACTCGATTTCAATTCATTTCAGCAAAAAATTCAAGAGTGAATCTTTATGAACAAGAAAAAACTGGACTGTAAAGGGTCTACTCGATTTCAACTCATTTCAGCAAAAAATTCAAGAGTGAATCATTATGATCAAGAAAAAACTGGACTGTAAAGGGTCTACTCGATTTCAACTCATTTCAGCAAAAGATTCAAGAGTGAATCATTATGATCAAGAAAAAACTGGACTGTAAAGGGTCTACTCGATATCATTCATTGACGCACACAAAGTATCAATCTTGTAAAGGAACCAATGGAGGAAAGGCAAACACATACTTGAAGATATGAAGCAATTGCTGATACTCAGAATCACCAGGGAAGAGAGCTTGCCTCCTAACCATCTCAGCTGTTCATTTGCAAACAAAACATTAAACACACAAAACCACATCCCTAAAACAAAATCCAAAATCAATCAATCAAGAAAACTAACCAAAGATGCAACCAACAGACCACATATCAACAGCAGTAGAATAATGAGTCGAACCAAGAAGAACCTCAGGAGCTCTATACCAAAGCGTCACAATCTCATGCGTATAAGACTTAAGCGGCACCGTGAAAGTCCTCCCAAGCCCCAAATCCGCGATCTTAAGCAACTCCTTATCCTTCACCAGAAGCAGATTCTGCGGTTTCAAATCACGATGAAGCACGCCGTGGCTATGACAATGCGCGACGCCTTTGCAGAGCTGAAACATCAGTTTCTGGATCAGAGGATCCCCGAGAGGCTTAGGGTTGGCGGTTTTGCGATAGGAGTCGATGAATTTCTTGAGGTCGGTGTCGAGGTACTCGAAGACGAGGTAGAGGTTGGATTTCGCCGGGGGTTTGAGGACGTGCTCGACGCAGAGGAGGCGGACGATGTAGAGGGAGGTGGAGAGCATCTGGAGGAGGGAGATCTCGCGGAGAGCGGTCGGTGGGATGCCTTCTTCGTCGATCTCGAGACGTGTTTTCTTGAGTGCGACGAGTTTTCCGGTGGATTTCTCGACGGCTTTGTAGACTTTGCCGTAGGTTCCTTCGCCGACTTTCTCTAGCTTCTCGTACTTCTCCATTGTTCGTTGGTTGGGTTTCTGTGCGGAAGGGTTCTTTTTCTCTGTATTAATGGAGAGAGACGCTCCTTTTGGGGAGATGCTGCCACGTCGGATTGTTTTCCCGCTCTTTCTGAGTTTTGAATTCTCAGTTGCTGGTTTCATACGTGTGACAAATGACTAAAGTTACTTTGTCCACTTTTATTTTTATATATACTCCCATGTTTCGACTTAATTGTCGTTGTAGGAAAGAAAAATTATTTCAAAATAATTATCGTTTTAGGGTTTCAATGCAAAATTTATTAACAAAATTTTCCATTTTATTTTTCTATTGGTTGAAATAGGGTTGGTGTATAAGTAAAATGAAACGGAGGGAGTATATAGTAATCCAAAACAATATACAGAATTATGTATTTGAGATGATGTGTAATGTTTTATTTTCAATGAGTTTTTAGATGATTTAGGTCAATTATTTAAAATATTTTTGATAGTAATAGGTTTTTAAATACATTTTAAAATCACAATAAATCATGGTTAAAAAGCATACTAATGGACTCCTCATCCTTCATTTAATAAACAGAAGAATTAGTAGTTGTGCGTTTTCATCTGCAGCTGCATCTACAGCTTAAAAGAAAGCAAAACAAATTGAACTTATACCATGAGGCATTGAATCTCCAAATAAAGATAGTGTCAGCAAAGTCATCTTCCCGTTTTAAATAATTGTAGTTTTAGCTAAACCATATTTACATATATATAAATTGTGATTACTTAGAGAAGCTTAGAAAAATAAACTACTAGTCTAAATTAATCTGAAAATTTACAAAATTAGGGATATTAATCAGACGATCTACCAGGAAAACCATTTGGAATGATTCTAACGTTTTTCTACATGGATTCTTAAGTTTCCAACGAAACTATATAATATATAATGAAAAACGAAAATCAGATTTATTTCTGCTCATTGTCATCCTCTGGTGCAGTAGGTGGAGGAACCAAGTCTGGGAATTTTTCAAGTATCACCTTGCCCAAGTTGCGATAATACTCCATCTGCTTCACCATCGCCTTCAACTCCACCTCCTGATACTCATTCAACTCTGTGATCCGCGCATTTGCTGCCCTCAACTCTTCCTTCAAGAAACCAAAAACGAAATAAAATATAATATTAAAGAACACAAAAGTTAACAAAATGAGACAAGAGTTACACTTGATTTACCTCGAGATATGCCACACTGCGTGATGGACCAGAAGGAGTCGATCCTTGCTGCTCGCTGTGGACTTCTGTATCCCATCTGTTGGCTGCAACCATTGGCCAGGAAAAAGGTTTGACAAGGAGAAAAGTGTCCCTCTAAATGAATAAAATATCAAGGAAGGAACAACATTTGTGTATGCCTAGAAAAGTCCAAGTTGCTTCAACAACTAGCTTGTTGTTGGATAAGTTTTGTAACTTACTCCATAATAATAACATTTGGGGGGTGGGGGGGGGAGGATTGTATACCTTCTCTGACTCTGGCTTGAGTTGAGCTTTCAGATCACGGATAGCTAACTATACGTACAAATGTTAAGCGAGAATGTAATGGTCAAGAAAACATGTGATGGTATATGCAATAAAGGGAAAGGCAAATGATTTCTTACTTTCATTTGTGCAATTTCCAACTGAAAAGAGAGATAAATAACCGTCAAAGACTTGTCGGAAGATCTTAGAGTTTGGATGTAGTCAATCACATGTTGAGGTTCTGTAAGAAAAGAAAAAAAAAACATAACCATTTAGGGACTGTTAAAAAAAACGGTTTAGCATCATAGCATATACAAATGAAAATAGAGAAGAATGACTATATAACCAGGAGATTTTCTAGAGGGTACGAAGGACTCTTTCTGAAAAGCTGACTTCCACTTATCAAGCTCATTCTGACCATAACACATAAAAGAAGATGCAATCGGGAACACACAACTGCACCAAATAGAAAGAATACTTGACAAGAAGCAAGCTCGTCTTTACAACTCTGGAAACTGTCAAAGAACAATGAAGCAAGGTCGCTTCTAAGTTTCTCAAAACTACCAGAGACAATTGCTCGACATGAAGCAAGCTCGTCTTTCAAATCCTCAAGACTGTGCCACATAGAAACAGAGAGAAAGAGAGGTTAAAGTTATTATATACGGATCTGACAACAAGCAGATAAAAATTATACTCTTTTACGCTCCAGCCTCTCTCTAACTTTACAACCCTAATTTTGTCGTGTTTTTCCGGCGGCCGCCGTCCTCCTAGGGTGGTCGCCGGTAACTTCTCGTTGTGGTTCTATTCCATTCTCCGTTTCTTTGTTCACCTCTGTGATCTTTCTCTCTTTCGGCTGGGGTTGGGGTTTGGTCGAGTTGTCTCCGGTTTAGATCCGGCGGTTCCTGGCTCAGATCTGGTGGTCCATGGTGGGATGCGGTGGGGCTTGAGGATGGTCTTCCCTTCTATTGTGGTGTATCCGGTCTGCGAAGGCATCTCTGCTCGGCGACAGTTTTCCTTTCTCTGACCAAATCTCTTCGAGATGGTGCCGCGTGAGACGTGGGATAAGCTCGTTCAGTACTGTTGCCGGCGGAACGTGGTTGTTGGCTTCGTGGTGACTGGTTTCTGAGTGGTCTTGGCGCTTGTGGATCTGTGGATCTCAACCTCCTCTGCTCCTCTTTGGGCTCTCTGGTGGTCTCCACAGGTCGCGCGTGGTGAGCTTCCAAGGGATGGTCGTCGTTTCTCCCTTGCGGTTCTCTCCTGTGGCGGTGCGTGAAGTTGATGTCTCCCCTTGTCGAGCTCCTCTCGGTGTGTGGTTCTTGCATCTCCTTGAAGTCGGAGTAGGTTCTACAATGTGGCGCTCCTCGTCACCAATCTCTGTCTCTTCGTCATCTTCTCAGCGGATTGGCTTTAGTGAAAGCGAGTGGTTTTGAGGTCTGCGGAAAGGTGTTAGCTTGGCTCTCGGTCTTCTTGCTAAGTTCGACGATCGTTTCTTCGGAGGAGATGTACCCTACCTGTCTCATTGCTCTATATGGATGGTGAGTTAAAAGGGTGTACACGGTCCCGGGTTTGAGGGGTTGGAGGCAGCAATCTCCTAACTCCCGTCCCGAACGACGGCATCGCCGGTTGTGGACTTCTCCTCGTGCTGCCGGTGAGGTGATATTGGATGTGCTTGCGGATTCGAGACGTGATTCTTTGGGAATGTATTGATGAGTGGGTTCCTAGAAGCTGTAGGAGCCGGTGCTTCAAGGTTTGAGGGCGCCTTTCTCTCCGGTAACTCGCGGTAACTGGAGGCTCGTTCCGCTCATACTCTTTCATAAGGTCCGTCACTGCAACGTTAACATCGCCCCTTTCCGGACATCATTTTCTTTTGTTTTAAGTTTTCTTCCGCTTTAGATGCTCTGTTTAGTTTCAATTCATGTTCTCTGCTACTTTGTGTCTGTGTTCTTCTGTAAAAAATGAAAACTTGGTAATAATAATCTTAACATTTTACCAAAAAAAAAAAAAAAAGTTATTATATACAAGAGAAAGATATAACACTCTTTCAATAAGCATCAAAGAAAAGAACCTCGCGCTGATTGACGAAACCATTGCAACACATTCAGTACAAACCTGAAATCATTTTACCATAGCCAAAGGATATTAAGAGAGAAAAAATCAGCAGAAAAATACTAAGAATCAATCAAAAGCTTTACTTACCTTCTTTGACACGGAGATGCCATTTTCATGGTTGTCCTTTTCCTAAGGATTAAATGTTAAATTTAAAAAGATGTATTTTTTGTATTGTTTCATTGATTTAAGGTTTTATTGGAAACTTCTTAGAGCAACCTCCGGTTGGAATTTGTGCATTAGGGTTCTAGTTTAAATAAAATTAATGATTTATCAGAATTTATTTGTTTTAATTAATCAAAATGTTTGATAAAAAGTAAATTTAATTGTATACTGAGACATGTGTGCAATAAGTTTTAAAAGGTATCTAAAAACATCAAGTATTAGACTACTTTCAATTGGAATTCTTCCTATTGAAACTCTTAATATATGTATTATATATATATATATTATATAAGTATAAATATTTGTGAGGTCCATAATTTTTATGGAATTTCATAAGTAAAAGTTTTAAAAGTCTTATTTTTAGAATCTTTACCTATAAAGTTCTACAAAAGTTATGAACTTCACAAATATTTATATTTATATATGTATAATACATATATTAAAAGCTCTAATGAAAAGAACTTCCATTAGAAATGTTTTTAAAACTTTTATACTTTCTTTCTTTTATCGTTTTCTTACTTTTTTTTTTTTTTTTTTAATTATTAAGATGCTTAAAATATATCACCATTGGAGATGTTTTTACAATTTACAATTTTCTGTACAGTAAATGGTAGTGGAGGAAAGCTGTTGAATTGTTCAAGTGATCAAATGTGGCTAAATTATCTGAAAATACACGTTCTTCAAGGAAAATAACAAAAGGAAAACAGATGAGTTTTGTTTATTTTTCTTTCTTACTCTTATTGAGTGAGTTTACAAGGCATGGACGCATGTGATCAAATCATTAATAAAATACAAGGCAGGTAGGTAGGTAAGTCCAGTTCATTGATTTTTCTTTACAGAATTATTTCGGATAACATGCAATGCATGCAAAATTTCGACACTTGTATTCCAATAACTTTACACCTAACGCCACGTTTGACTTTGTTCAACACTCTTCATTGACAAGAGAGTTCTATAAAGAAGCTGCGGATAATTTGGGTGCTCAAAGCTAGAAAAAAAACTTAAGATAAAGAAAAAAAATGGCTGCGTTATCAGAGAAAGAGGCTGAAGCTTATCTCGACGCAAGGCCGAGATACCCGATGGATTGGTATGAAAAGATAGCCGACCGGACACAAGGCCACAAGTTAGCTTGGGATGTCGGAACTGGTAACGGTCAGGCTGCTATTGGGGTAAACCTTCTCATCATTATTTTCTTGTGTTTTGCTTAATTAAAAGATTTATATCTTTCTATAGACTTTGAAAAACCTGAAACGTTCCGTCACTATATGATCGAGTTAGTATGATTTGTGATACATATTATTAGCCCATCTCAGCCCACTACTGTAACCCAAGAGGCCCAACATCTTGTTACGACAAAACCCATGCTATCCTGCTCCTCTGGTCAAGCCGTAGACGTTCAACGTACAGGACGAAAGCAGGCACAAGGCATGACTGCAACGGTCTTCTTTCCAGCTCATCAAATCATCACTACCAATAGATTCGATTGTCTCCAATCANTAGACGTTCAACGTACAGGACGAAAGCAGGCACAAGGCATGACTGCAACGGTCTTCTTTCCAGCTCATCAAATCATCACTACCAATAGATTCGATTGTCTCCAATCATGTGTTAGGGCTTACTGAGCTACACAGCCTGTATATAAAGGCTGTGAGATTGTAATAGCAAGTTGAGTTGAAATCAATATAGAAAACGTATTTCTTCCTCCCTGTTCTTGTGTTTCGCACATATAACTAGTTTTACTTAGGAGGGCTCTTTTATTGTATCATGCATGTTCATTATTCAAGAGATTCGGTGGCCGCACACTGACTCTTGTTCTTCAGGCTCTTGCATGGGTTTTATTATATAATTTTATTTGTTTGACTGGAAAAATTACTGAATAAAATTAAGTTCTACTTTTTTAAAAGATGATATGAAGATGCAATTTTTCATTGATTATAACTTATAGCAAACGAGCTTATGTAGATTTGGGAGAAAATGTTAACGGCAAAACTGAAGAAGAGAAAAGAAATCGATATATGTTTTACTCACTTGGTCTCATTTATCGTTGATGAGTTAATTTTGTGAATATGTTCACGAAAACAAGGACAATTTAGTTGATATAGGTGCTGTTTGTTTGCTTGTCAAATGATCCATCTAGATGATCTATATTGATGTTCGTTTATTGTATTTATGCATTTAATCGGTACATCAAGATAGAAGTTTAAAATTCAGCTGATATTTTTTAAAGCTAGCTTAGAGCAGGATTATCGGGAGAGGGGTTTTAGTGGAGTTTTTAAAGGAGAAGGTCTACAAAGAAAGCAAAAATCAGTTGTAGAATAGCCAGAATAAAGATAGCTTATTGCTGGGTTTTTGCATTGTTCGCAGGTCCCATTGACAGATGACAGTCCGTAATTGAATTGGTTTTAAATATATATTTTTTAATAATAAAAAAAGTAATAATAATAATAAACCTATTTGTGTTTCACCGATAATTCTGCTGCTCTTAGTTTTCACCTTGCACCTAGGTTGATACAGTGAAAACAACAAATGATAAAAATAACCCTATAGTAAGAAAATTTGTCCTGCTAGTATGGTGAGTTTTATTATATAACAAAAAAATAACTAATGTTGACAATATCAAGATTAACATTCTATATTTCACAGCTTGTTGAGCATTACGAGAAAGTGGTGGCTACCGATATAAACGAGGCCCAACTTAAACGAGCAATCAAACACTCAAGAATCAGCTACCATCACACCCCAAAGAATATGTCAGAAGACGAAATGGTCGCTTTAGTCGGCGGAGAAAACTCTATCGATCTCATAGTTGCTGCACAAGCTGCCCATTTCTTCGACCTAACCACATTTTACAACGTTGCAAAACGTGTACTTCGCAAGGAAGGAGGCCTAATCGCCATTTGGGTCTACAACGATCTCATTATCTCCCCCGAGATCGATCCCATAATGAATCGCCTTCTCGACTCTACACTTCCTTTTAGAACTCCTATAATAAATTTGGCATTTGATGGCTATAGAACGTTGCCATTTCCTTTTGAGAGCATAGGGATGGGGTCCGAAGGAAAGCCTGTTGTGTTAGATCTTCCGCATAAGCTTTCCCTTAAAGGGTTTATAGGGTTCTTGAGATCGTGGCAGCCTGTTGTGAAGGCTAGGGAGCAAGGAGTGGAGCTTGTGAGTGAAGATCTAATAAACAAGTTTGAGGAGGCTTGGGGTGATGAAAACCAAGTTAAAGATGTTTCCTACAAGGCTCATATGATTGTTGGGAAAATTCCAGTATCCATCCAACATGGTAATTAGGTTTTTCACATTTAAATAGCAATTATTGTGACTTATTAGCTTGTTTTTAATTAATGTCTTTTGAGCATGAAGTGAGATGTGAATCAGATCAAGTGTCTGAAGATGGTAACAAAGATCTCTTGTACTAAACGGAGGTTGGGAGAAAACAAGGAACAAAATAGAAGTGAAGAGATGAGTATTTATAAATTAGTTAAAAGTTGAATCATCAGTATTTTGGTAATATTTCAATAAGGGTTTTAAATAAATTATTAATAAAACCATTTGGGAAAATAATAAACTAATGTTTATGTTTCTGCTATCAATAAATTCAACGCCGTTGGATCTTGCACAAACCTGGACTACGATAGACTTGAGAGTTGCAGTAGGAACATGCATGTCAAATTTACTGGATTTGGATAGTTGGAAGAAAATTAATTATTAACGTTAGAAGGACCATGCTAGATATATATGGCGTTGGTACACTTGTATATGGATTAAAAATACTACAATACAAAATATTTTAACAAATTGTCACTCGTTTATGGATTAAAAATACTACAATACAAAATATTTTAACAAATTGTCACTCGTTTTCTTCTCTTTTTCTTATGTAGATGCTACTTTTTTAAAACATTTTCGTAAACTAGCACAAGGTAGGTGGCAATATATTTTCTCGTGCCTAAACAGTCATGAACACCATGTAGAGAGCATTTGAAATCAGCATAACTTTTTGAATATGATTTATTTTTTGGCTAAAGTTATGTTGTGAGAATATAAAAGTACAGATAATTCTTCTAACTCATGAATTGAGAGTTGTGAGCAAGCTATAATAAAAAAGGTTATATTCTATAGACAGTTGGAGCCTTGGAGGTCATTACTTAAGCATTTTTGTAAAATAAATGAAACTTGATTATTTTTAATCATCAACTTGTTTTACATATACACCTACAAATTCAGTTATCTTATATACACACATGTTCCATCATTATTGTTATTTCACATATTTGTTTTCATAAAGTGACACTTTCATACATAACAAATTATTTATACCAGCCAAGTTTCTGAACCCATTTTACAAGTTATACACTAATATATATAAACCACCATTGAATTATAGGAAATAATATTATAATTAACCAACCATCTGCGTGTACATAATACAATATTACAACCCAGATAATATTTTGAATTAAATGTTATAGAACTAAAATTTTCACACGTCTGAAACAAATGTGAGATGTAGATGCAACACCAATAAATGAGTATGGATGTTTTCTTTGAACTGAGAGTAAGGATGCTTTTTTATTAATTTGATTGGAAGAATCAATGAATTGATGGTAGAATGGAAACAAGAAGTCAATTAGTATGATTTAATTTTTCTAAATGATTTTATACTACATGACAAATGGATGATAACATTGCATTGATTGGTTTTGTTTGTTTATATATTCCAGTTAGATCTGTATACACATGATAATCTTCTGATACTGGACCTCGGAACAACCTTTCATATTAATGTTGATGTCTTTATTATTTCACATAGTTTGTTGTTGATGAGCCATGGTTTCGATTTAGAATAGACTTATAAGTTTATTTAGAGTTAACAAAGGTTATTACAAACTGATCATGTTTGTTGCTCTGTTTCTTCCAGTCGGTATCTCGAATGTGAGAAGATCAGATGAAGCGATTGTATGATCATCTTGAACTGCAAGAGTTTGTCAGATCAGATCTGAAGATTCTCATCATGAGTATGTTATGTTTCTTTGATAAATCGTGAAAATTATGGATCTTTAATCATAATTCTTGCTGGTGTTCTAAGCCAGCTACTAATAATATTTACCCTTTTTTAGTAGAAGATTTTCATGTTTTTGTTTAAAGTTCCATGTAGCTATGAAGCTATCGAAACAAGAGTTGAATTATGCCAATAAACCATTAGCAAGTTCGTTATTTTGATATGTATCAACTGATTTTAATCATTAACAAACAATAAATTTAATACTACTTACAATGAGAATAATCCATGTGAACCCATATTTCTACAAGCAATAACTAAAATAATGCATTGGATCTCAGTCTCTTAAGTCAGCGGCTAAGTGATTTTTGCTTACAAAATAATCCAATCTGTAAACAATTATTTTTCTGATAATCTTGGGGATGATTCGATGACTTGCGAGTTCGAATTAGTATAAAGTTACAGCTAATCATTTGAGGATTAAAGAGTAAGTCAACAACTAAGTCGAGATACTTCCAAATCCTTAGGATCTAGCTATGTGGATTCACATGCATCCGTTAATTACTTAAAAGAATCTTTTGATAAAACTATTATTAACTTGAAAATAGTTGCCTATTTTCTCCTACTATTTCATCTAAACCAAATCAAACCCTGTTATCTTTTACTTTCTCGATATCACTATCCGTAGTTTTCAAACGATCAACTAAATCTTCTTTTCTTTCTTTTTTTCTTCTACTTTGACCCTAAAAACAATGTTTGCTATCTAGGCCTAGTGATTTAATCAAACCGGCTGAAACTAAAACTCAACCACAAAAAGGAAAATTAGAATTATTGTAGTTATCTGTTTTTATTTATCCTCACAAATCCAACAAATATCATTTAAAAGGTTCAAAACCAAATATATAATTTATTCTATTTTCTTCGCTTTTGGAACCAATCATATATAACAAGAAGGAAGATAAATGAAAACTGTATTCTGATCACAAAACATTCTAATTTTATGACTCGATTTTCCTTATAAATATCACAAAGTATGAAAAGAAAAAGATTTAAGTTAGGTTATTCAATATTTTCTAAAAATGACGTAAGTAAATAAATTTTAAAAATAGATACTCCTTATGAAGTATGAACACAATTTTAAAATAAAGCTCAAAATTTTGTTTTTTAATTTATTTTTGACCAAAGTTATTGTTTTCACACTTGTTGCTTTCTTGTTTTTTAGTGGGAGAGGTCCACTAAAGTTAGGTGGATGATTCCTTTCGGCTAATACTGAAACTTATTTAAAAAATCGGGGACGAAACTGCAAACATAGGAAGAAAAGTAAAGAACGCTCCTCTTTCCATTTCTTGGATATAAATAATAATACTAACTAAAAAGATGGAAAGTGTAGAACAGAGCACTTCAACTTTTCAAGCTTACACTCATTAATACTCCTCCCATACTCCAACAAGTGCCGTGTAATCATTCTCTTATCGCTTATACCCTTTTCCCGAAGCTTATCTTCTCCTCCGCCATCTCCGCCGCTGATTCTACCACTGCCACCGTCACCGTCGACCTCTTTCATAAACAAAGGTTTTTTTTTCTTTAGTTTTTTTTTAAAGCTTTTCTGTTTACAGACGAATACAGTCTTGTTTATACCTCACCCTTTTGAGTCTTTCGCTTTTACACAGAATCTTGAATATTCTTTATTTATTTTTAACCGAATCCTGAATATATTCCTGAGCTTTTACTATTTATTTGTAATTAGTGATTGTTTCGATCTATATTCATTATCAATTTAAGTGACGTTTAAAGTTTTTTACAAAAAATTAAAAAAATACAAATTTTAATGTAATTTATCTTAATAATATAAAATAACATTAATTCAATTAATAAAAACAAAAAAAGTTATATTTTATTATTATCACAGATTTTAAATAATATTAAATTTTATTTACAATTGTAAAAACATCTTTTATTATAAAACAAAATAAAAACTCTTAAACATCACTACAGAAGAAGTATAACAAATGATTCAGCTACTTGAAAAACTTTAAAGGGTTTGCTCATATACCCTCAAAGTGTTTTGAGCTTTAAGTTGTATTTTTTTCCAACAGTTATTGATACAAGGCTCATTTTGTAGGACTATGGACGAAAAGGATGTGTATACTGAAGATGGAACTGTCGATATTCACAAAAACCCTGCAAATAAGAAGACAACCGGAAACTGGAAAGCTTGCCGCTTCATCCTCGGTAACAATCCTTTCATGTTTCTTTAGAACATGATCATTGTTTACAGGACCGGTCCATGCCTACTTTGGGCCCATTCAGATTGAGAAAAAATGTGCCTTTTTAATACTCCCTCCTTATCAAATTAACTGATTTTTAAGAATTTTGGTTTTGTTTCAAAATAAATGATGTTCTCGTTAGAAATTTAATGTCACTTAAAATCTGTGACCAATTACAAAATACTGTATATTGTTTTTATTGATGAAACTAGTGTTATTTATGAAAAAACTTAAAATCCATTTAAATGATATAGAGCGAGTATCATTCAAGCCTAATTAATAAATGTACAAAAATTTTAAGAAGAAAAAAATACAAAAAATGATTGGGCCCTAAGCAATGGCCTGTGTGTGTGTTTTGTTATAATATTTTTTCTGTTCTTTAGGTAACGAGTGTTGTGAAAGATTGGCATACTATGGAATGGGCACTAACCTCGTGAACTATCTTGAAAGCCGTTTGAATCAAGGCAACGCTACTGCTGCAAATAACGTCACTAACTGGTCTGGAACATGTTACATAACACCTTTGATTGGTGCATTTCTAGCTGATGCTTATCTTGGACGTTATTGGACTATCGCAACCTTTGTTTTCATCTATGTCTCCGTGAGTTTTTTTTTTCACTTCCTCTCTGCTAATGATTTATCCTTAGTTTTGATGGAAGTAACAAGTTTTTTTTGTCTCTCTTTCTTACACAGGGCATGACTCTTTTGACATTATCAGCTTCAGTTCCTGGACTTAAACCTGGTAACTGCAACGGCGACACGTGTCACCCTAACTCTGGTCAGACAGCTGTTTTCTTTGTTGCCCTTTACATGATCGCGCTTGGAACCGGAGGTATAAAACCGTGTGTTTCGTCCTTTGGAGCTGATCAGTTTGATGAGAATGACGAAGCTGAGAAGCTGAAGAAAAGCTCTTTTTTCAACTGGTTTTACTTCTCCATTAATGTTGGAGCTCTTGTTGCTGCCACTGTTCTTGTTTGGATACAAATGAACGTTGGTTGGGGATGGGGGTTCGGTGTTCCGACAGTGGCTATGGTCATTGCTGTTGTGTTTTTCTTCTTGGGGAGTCGTTTTTACAGGCTTCAGAGACCTGGAGGGAGTCCACTCACGAGGATCTTTCAGGTGATCGTTGCTGCTTTCAGGAAGGTGAGTGTTAAGGTTCCAGAGGACAAGTCTTTGCTCTTTGAAACAGCAGATGATGAGAGTAAAATCACAGGTAGCAGGAAGCTCGAGCACACAGACAACTTAATGTAAGAAACACAAAATGTTTCCACCTTTTGTCCTATTCTAAACAATGTTCAAGAAATTGCTAGGCGGCAATTAGATGTTTCATAGTTCATAGGGAGCGTCTAGACCGATTTTTTAAAAATGGTTCTAGAAAAATCAGTTTGTTTAGGTCCGATCTGCCACTTACTCGGGCGCCTAGCCGGTTTTTAGAACACTGATTCTAACCATTATTTATGAGGTTTCTAACCAAAGTGTTGAACATGTCAGGTTTTTCGACAAGGCAGCGGTTGAGAGTCACTCAGATAGCATCAAAAACGGTGAGGTGAATCCATGGAGACTCTGCTCAGTAACACAAGTGGAAGAGCTCAAGTCCATAATCACTCTTCTTCCAGTATGGGCCTCAGGGATAGTCTTTGCCACAGTGTACAGCCAAATGAACACAATGTTTGTCTTACAAGGAAACACAATGGACCAACACATGGGTAAGAACTTCGAGATCCCATCAGCTTCCCTCTCGCTTTTCGACACGGTCAGTGTACTCTTCTGGACTCCTGTCTACGACCAGTTCATTGTCCCGTTCGCTAGAAAGTTCACACGTCAAGAACGTGGGTTCACTCAACTTCAACGTATGGGAATCGGTCTCGTGATCTCGATCTTTGCCATGATCACTGCAGGTGTCTTAGAGGTCGTGAGGCTCGACTACGTGAAAACCCACAACGCATATGATGATAAAACGATCCCCATGTCGATATTCTGGCAGATACCTCAGTATTTACTTATTGGGTGTGCAGAAGTTTTCACCTTTATAGGTCAGCTTGAGTTTTTCTATGACCAGGCTCCTGATGCCATGAGAAGTCTCTGCTCTGCTTTGTCTTTGACCACTGTTGCGCTTGGGAACTACTTGAGCACGGTTCTTGTAACGGTTGTGATGAGACTGACCAAGAAGAACGGTAAACCGGGTTGGATACCGGATAACTTGAACCGAGGCCATCTGGATTACTTTTTCTACTTGTTGGCGACTTTGAGTTTCCTCAACTTCTTGGTTTACCTTTGGATCTCAAAACGCTACAAGTACAAGAAAGCTATAGGTCGAGCACATTGATGAAAGAGACTAGCTTCAAGTCTTGAGATCCTTCACAGGGTTACATTGTTGGTTTAGGTTTTGTTTAATGTTACTTCCAAGTTATTTCTTGTAATTTTGTAAATGTAGGTATATGTGGTGCAGTTGTTGATGATTTGGGTTTGGTTTTTGCTAATTGTATTTTGTGTTTAATGAATAATAATACTACTTGTCTGCAAAAGGTTTATTTTATTAAGAAAAAGTTTGAAACTTGAGACAATTAAGTTGATTACAGTTTTATTTTAGTTATTTTGCCGAACCAATTAAAAAATATTTAATTTTGTATATTTTTATTATAAAAATATTTATATATTTAATTATATTTTAATAAGTAAAAAATATAATATTTCTTCCATTTCATATTACTTGTTATTGTAGGAAAAATTTTCGTTTCAAAATAAGTGTCGTTTTAGAGTTTCAATGCAAAATTCATTAATAAAATTTATAGGTAATTGTGTTTTTATTTTTCTATTGGTTGAAATATGGTTATGTGTATAGGTAATTGTGTTTTTATTTTGGAAATATACAAAATCATATGTTTTCTTAATATGTGTGAATAAACCTAGAACGACAATTAATATGAAACGGAGGGAGTAGTATATAAAATTAATAAATTTTACCTTGAAATTATAAAATAATATTTATTTATTTTAAAATAAAATTCTACTGTAATAATTAAATTGAAATAGATGGAATAAATGAATATAAAATTTATAAACAAAATGATAACTCATGACACATGTCTAGTGATGTGGAAAGAGTTTTACTTTAAAAGGATAACAAAAGCGAAAGTAAATATTCTGTTTCTAACTTCCGATCTCCCATTGCCTCTTCCTCTCTTCTCTCGCTTCCTAATTGCTTCAAGGCAAAGACTTTCGCATCGTCAGAGGAATCTAGGGTTTTGATTTATATCTCTGATCTGCGATGGAGCGAGCGAGCAACGGAGGAATGTTATACCACGAGGTGCAAGAAGCTAATCTATGCGCCGTTCACTGCGTCAACACCGTCCTGCAGGGTCCTTTCTTCTCCGAATTCGATTTGGCTGCCGTCGCTGCAGACCTCGACGGGAAGGAGCGTCAGGTCATGCTAGAAGGCGCCGCCACCGGAACATTCGCCGCCGGCGATTTCTTCTCTGAGGAGTCTCACAATGTTTCCCTCGGCGGCGATTTCAGTATACAGGTACAGTTGCGAGTTCGTGACTTCCGCCTCAAGGTTTAGTTATTGTGGTTTCCCATTTCTTATTAAGATTATACGAAATTAGGGTTTCGATTTGGCGGTGAAAATTTGTTGAATATCAATGCACCAATTAAAGGTTCGAACTTTTTCTTTAGCTGTGCTAAAAGTTAGCACTTTTAGCACTTGAATTGAGATTAGTAATGTTGAATACGAAGGCCAACTCTTTGCACTGAGACACAAGGAACTTTCATAGGGATTCACTTAATCTAGGGATTTTAGTTGTTTGTATCTTTTACTCACTTCAGGCTTATCATGTTTGTATCGTTTAAGATGTATCTTATCATCTATGGTTCCTCTGGATAGCTCAAAAGCTAGTGGCTTGATAAGTCAGTCAGTTTTTTCTTCTTGTGGTTCATTGAGATTAGTAATAGTGGATACGAAGCCTAGCTTCTTTGCGCTGAGACCTTTATAGGGATTCTCTCAATCTAGGGACTCGTGATTTCAGAGATTTTAGTTTGTATCTTTTTACTCACTTCAGGTTTGGTCATTGTTAGTTGTCTCGTGTAAGAAGTGTCTTATCATCTATGGTTCTTGAAGAGCTTGAAACTAGTGGCTTGACAAGTCTGATGCGAGACGAGTCAGTTTTTCTCGCAAGTTTTTTTGTGTTAAGAGTAGAAAAGCAAACTATTATTTCCCTGAATGGCGATTTACAAACCATTTTAAGCGTGTTTAAATAGAAGCAATGTTTGTGGGTTTATGTGATATGTAAAGCATCTAAATTCTTCTTAAGCTAGTGGTGGGAAGTATATCTAGTCTTGCATGATATTGAGGAGGCTTGTATTTTGATTGGACAGGTCTTGCAAAAGGCTTTGGAAGTGTGGGATTTACAAGTGATTCCGCTCAATTGTCCTGATGCAGAGCCTGCGCAGATAGACCCCGAGCTTGAAAACGCTTTCATCTGCCACTTGCATGACCATTGGTTTTGCATAAGGAAAGTGAGCGGCGAATGGTATAACTTTGACAGTCTCCTCGCTGCACCCCAACACCTATCGAAATTCTACCTTTCTGCGTTTCTTGACTCTCTAAAAGGCTCGGGATGGAGTATCTTCATAGTGAAAGGAAACTTCCCGCAGGAGTGTCCCATGTCGTCTTCTTCTGAAGCTTCCAACGCTTTTGGACAGTGGCTTTGTCCTGAAGACGCAGAGAGAATACTAAAGGAGACAAGCTCGACACAGAGTTCTTCTTCTGCCGTCAACAACAGAAGTAGTGACAATGTCGATCAACAAATACCGTATCAGGCGTTGTCACGTGAGGAAGTGAGGACTTTTTCAGAGATGGAAGATGATGATTTGAAGGCAGCAATTGCAGCGAGTTTGTTAGATGCTTCTGTTGGGACTACTTCTCAAAGGGAGGAAACCGAGAAACAAAAGTAGCAGAGAAGATAGTGAACAATGCTTTATTGATGAGGGTGAAGGAACACTCACTTGTTTTGTTTTTTTTTTTGTTATCAACAAGTTTTACATACAGAACATACAAGTTTACATGGACAGAAACAATAAACGGTTTGTGAAATGTTGTTTTATTTGAGTTTTAAATTCCACTCATAATACATGGAGAGGCCAACAAACACTTTTTGTTCCTTAACAGAGCATATAGCATACCTTTGTGATTTCCTGTGCACATGATGATCTGTTTCTACACTCAGAACGAAATACATATCTTGGTAACATTTAGGATCTGAGAAAAAATGATTCCAAGTTGGAATCCTGTTGCTGATGTTTCTTCTCAAATGTGTTCTTCTTGGGAAAAGTTGAGAGAATGACTGTACATGAGATTCTGGGAGGTGGCACTGGTACGTGAATCCATTATCATTACCAAACCCATTATAGAAGCTAAGTGATCTCTTACTTGTGTAATGAATCTGCAGTTGCAGATGTGATGCTGTGGAGGAATAGAATGTGAGTGTTGGTATAGTCACAGTAACAATAGGATCACTGATGGTGTTTGAGACATTTGCTTATACCATCCTCACTCTTCTTTCAAGTGTTCTCCTCCTCTTGCTCTCTATTCTCTTCCTCTGGTCCAAATCTGCATTCATCCTCAACAGGTCAAACCCACAAGTCTCTGACAAGAGATCCTACGTATTTCTTCATTTCTAATTTAGCCTTTGTTTCCAGGCAATCACCATCATTGCCGGAGTTTCAAATAATTGAAGCAATGGCTGAAGAAGCGTCCAAGTTGTTACGTATCCATCTGAACAAACTGCTTCAAGTATCGAATAACATTGCAATGGGAAGAGACTCAAGAGTTGTTTATCAAAGTAGCCATCTCTCTGTTTCTCATCTCATTTATAGGAAGCCTCATGGATTTTCAAACACTTTGCCACACCGGCAAGTACATATCTTACATAGACTTGGACTAGTTTAATCTGGAGATTCCTTAAACTCTGGTTGTTTCTTTTGACAGTGGTTTTAGTGGTTATGACAGTTCCTATAAAAGATACGAGGATTACATAGATAGATGGATCACTGTTGCTCATCTACAATAAAGCTAAAGAGCTTTACCTTAGGTTCCAGATATGGCCCTATCCTGAAAATAAGAAACTGAGCTGAAACTCTCTTATGTAAAATATTGATAAATGTTTGAATGGTACAGCCAGAATATGACAGAAAATTAGCCAGAATATGACAGAAAATTTATTTCACAGTTTTGCTTGAAAACTACTCTCTGTTTCAAGAACAGTGTTAGATGAAGTTCTGGACGATACTAGTCCTCTCTCGACCACCGAAAGTAAGAAGAAAACAGTGGTGCTCTTATTCCCTCTGGTTAAAACTTTGTGTGTCTCAGTACTTATTTCTTTGACGATTCTAGTTCTCGGACATACTTCTTTGCCTGGATCAAAGTATTAAAAGAAACGAGAAAGAAAGCCTTGCGTGAATGATACGATATGGTAAAGGTTGCATTAGTCATTTTTACCTGTTCAAGTGTCAAAAACATGATGACGTTCCATGAGCCAAGGCGTCCAAAGTTGGGGATAAAACCTTTGTAAAATGCCATAGGACCCTGTAGAGGAAAAACTCAAGAGCTACGAAACAGTTAAGATTTCTAGAGCGGACACAGAATCAGAGTTGCTTACGTCGCTCTTCAGTGTTTTGACGAAGCAGTCAATAGTGTTTTTGTAAGCAGAATCTCCCATCATTCTTGACTTCACCTGTGCTCATAACCAGATTCAAGAAGATAAATCAGAAACCGTAGTGAAACAAACTCATGGCCTAATGCCGTGTGTAGATAACGTACCACGTCAACAGGGGAACCGATGCATACAGCAAAGAATCCTGCTCCCAGTCCAGACAGAATATGTGTGACAACGTTATCAGTGAAACCAGGAACCTTCAAAATTGTCTGAGAGGATAGAAAATAAAAGGGAACTTAAATTAAAATGTCAGGATCCTTGAGTTAGACAAGAGACGCAGGGACTAGTTGGTTTCATACCTGTTTAACTTGATCATAACTAGCTAATTCAGCAGCATTGATGATAGCGCTTCTAGCTACATTAGGTCCAAGGCCAGTCCAAAGAGCTCGGACTCCTTCCTGTCAGAGGCAGATCAAATAGATATGAAGCAGGGTTTTAAGCAAACTTATGCATAGTCTCAGTTTCCATGGCGGGATATGAGAACTACCTGTCTCACTATCGTTAAATACGCATTCAGCGCTCCAGTGTACCGTTTTGGCACACCTGCAGCTAGTTTTCCTTCAGCTTGAAGTCTAACTTTCACAAGATCAGTGGGATTCGCTACCATGATACCCAAGGCGCCTAAAGCGTTAGAAAATAACAAAAGACCCAGTTAAATAATGTTATTCTTAAAGGTAACTTAAATCTTAGTGTTCCAGTACTGAGTTTAATTAAGGGTTTTGGAGGATTATAAACACTACTACTAGTTTAAGAGTTTGTAAGTTATTATTCAGTTACTAATAAATAAGCATTAAATATTAGAGTTTTGTCTCAATAGCAGTTTCTTCTAAACCTTTCTAACGTTATGGTCTCACCTGTAGTCAAACCAGCAAGGATTTTCTTGCTCAATGGAACATCACCTACATGTTCTTTCCCAACGTACAAGTTTTTGACCTGAGGAAATAAAAGGGATGGTTAAGCTTTTAGAGTAGTAACTACGTAGCAAGAAATAAGTAGTTTTGATTTAAAACCAACCCACCGGCTCATACATTCCGATTCTTAAACCTCCAAAGAGACATTGACGATGCAATCCAGGTACAACACCTTTCCATAGTGAACGAAGCCCTTCTTCCCTTGCAATGGTACCAACAGTTCCCAACAAGCCCCGATACTTAGGCTGAGTGATATCTCCAGCTATGGCAGACTTTTGGAGCTGAAGCCTAACTTTCGCAGTGTCCAACGGAATCGTACATACCTGTCCATGATGATGCAACACAGAGTTTATATGAGGAAGCAGCACAGCTCGTCAGTGGAGACAATTTGTTCTCAGAGTAAAGAAAAATCACCACACAGTTAACGTTGCTAAATATACCCGACATATCACTTAATAGCACAAAAAAACAAAGTGATAAAAAAAATCACTTAATAGCACACAAAAAAAAAACTACTACAAAATTACACATAAAAATAACTTAATTAGTACTAATTAAAAGATAAAATGATTAAATTAGAGAAATTCTCTTAGATAGTCTCTTTTAGTTTGTTCTTCACAAAAATAGTTCTTAAGAAAAAAAATGACCAAAATAGTTTTTTTAGAAGCTAAATTTTTTTATTTATATGCATTTATACCTTAAGGTTAACTAATTTAGACTTTAGGGTTTAGAGTAAAGGGGTGGGTTTGGGGATAGGGTTTCAAATTTTTTTAAAAAATTGAAAATTAAAAAAAAAAAAAATGCTATTTTAGTCATTTTATTTTTTATGACTATTTTTGTGACAAAAACTTAAAAGATGTTATTTAAGAGAATTGCCCATTAAATTACTCTAAACTCTTATCCTTATCTCACCCATTAAATACTAAATCTTAAACTCTAATCACTAAACTTAAACTCAAATATAAAATAAAAAACATGTTTTTTAAATTTTTTTTAACTAATGCTATTTTATTTTCTCTCTTTTTAGGTTGTTCTTCACAAAAATAGTTTTTAAAGAAGAAAATGATCAAAATAGTTTTTTTTGAAACTAAATTTTTTATTTATATGCATTTATACCCCTATGGTTAACTAATTTAGACTTTAGGGTTTAGAGTTAAGGGGTGGGTTTGGGGGTAGAGTTTCAAATTTCAAAAAAAAAATAAAAAAATTAAAAATTTCAACAAAAAAAAAATACTATTTTGATCATGGGACTATTTTTGTGACAAAAACTTAAGGGTTATTTAAGAAAATTGTCCACTATACAATGATCAAATCGATTTCATCATCAAGATTCATAGTCCTTTCAATATTACGAAAGATGATATCTAAAGCGTAATGAACATCATCAAACAGTACTGCGATCTAAACGTTAGAACTCAATTAACCGTATACATGGAGATTAAATTTTCAGAGGTCGAATCATCAGTTCCATACAAACGAAACATGAGCACGTAGAAATGGTATATAGAGTATAGTAACACGATGCTCTAGGCTCTAGCTATACAATGACACTCGAAGATCATGAAAATTCAGAAGTTACATGGAAAGTTTGGGTGAGATTACCTCTCCGACGCTGGCAGCGAAGGCACTGCAGGCGAAAGTTTTGGGCAATGAAAGGTCCGATTTGCTATCACCAGCTACCATCTTCTTCTTTGATCCACAGAGACGTTGAAACACAAAGAGAAAGAGAGGAATCACGAGAACAGTTACGCAACTTGGCGTCGAGAGTTTAAGTTACTAACGAACGTTCCTCTATCTCTCTGCTATGTAACGCTTTATATACACTTTATAGGTGTGTGTGTGTCAGTAATTTTGATATCATCCATCAATTAGTTATTCCTTGTCATTTTTTGTTTGTTTAATATTCCTTGTAATTTTACTTCAAACAAATCGAATAAATGCCTGACACCATGTCACGGTGGATTGTAACTAATTGAAATAAATATATTTCATGAAATTATATTCTTGTTACGGAGTGCATGCGAATTTACCAAAAAAAATGTGATGTTAAATTGTTTAGAATTCCATTTATATTGATAAATTTAACCGCATAAGAAGTTCTTTTATGGTGTTATAAAAAAATAAGAGAAAGAGGAATTCTTTCATATTATAGTCATCGGGCATATTTTCGTGAAAAATACTCAGACGGACCAATCTAATAAGTACTCCCTCCGTTCCATTAAAATAGATGTTTTAGAAAAAATAAATGTTTCATAAAGATGTATTTTTATGTTTTTATACAAAAATTACAAATTTTAATAAAATTAATTGAATTTATTGAAAGACTATTGGTTAAAATACATTGGAATTTGATAATTTCTAGAAACAATGTATAATTAATATATTTTTTTAATATGTATGAAAATACCAAAACATACTTATTTAAGAAACGGAATGAGTAATATGCAATATTTGGAACCTTCCAACAACATGGATTTATATTGGTTCTATACCGACAGTATGGATTAAAAAAAATCCAGAAAGGAACATATTTGTATATAACCACGCATTAGTGGTCGGGTGGTACATGGCGGCCCGCAATGACTTTAAGAGTTGTGGATTCGAATATGTTGGCTTCAGATTACCGTAACATGTGACCATGCGATAAAAGTATCTAATTCTCCTTGTGAGCAACCAGGTCTGGCTGGCACCGGTGATCAAACTCCCATGGATTAGTCAGTTGGATCATAGCCCGCCGGGTATCCGGGTCACAAAAAGAAAAACATACTTGTATAGTTTGAGTGTTAATAGATGATTAGATAATTTGCTAAATACAACTGGTCTATAGAATTTCAATCACTGATAACATCATTAATGGAGTTTCTTATTCAGTTTATAACAAATAAGTCGACACGAACATTTAAAATATATAAAATTTTGAAATCATTTTTAAACTAGGTAAAATAGTCTAAGTCCGTTTAAAAGTTAGTCCAATCCACATGTTCTTTAATCATTTTGAGTAAGTCAGCACATTTCGTTACAAAGAAAACTGGATGGATGTTTTCTTCATCGACGCATGCTATAGTCTAGTAGAGCAGACATTCCAAGTTCACGTGTAACGCCGAGAGGCATTTGCTTACTCTTTCTTTGTTTGAGATTTTCATGATGTATTAGTCCTCTCCCTAACTCAGCCATTCTTCTCTTAACACAGCCAAGAGTTGCAAGTAGAGAGTGATGTTACCGACAATATACTGACTTAATTTTGAAAACTTCATGAGGATCTAACTATGGTTTTGCTTAACTATGGTGCTAATTTTTAAAATGATTTATGGAATGTAAGAATGCCATCCATGGCCGATCTCTATATAAAACAGCTGGTTTCTCTATATCGATATCAACAACAGAATAAAATTTTCATATTTGAGATGTGCCATGTCGTCAGAAAATGGCTTACAATATAAATTAAATGGCTTAAGCCAAGTACTTCTCTTAAGCCAAGTACTTCTCCAGTTTCTCCACTTCCTCTTTGCTTCCAATGTAAAGTGGAACCCTCTGATGTACCTGTCATGTATCATAAAGAACAAGTTTATTATGATGACACCCAAACTTTGGATATAGACTTGGAGTTATTTTGGTTAGAATATTGTAATAATTTAAACATGAAATGTGTTACCTCGGTCGGTTGGATATCTAAGACTCTCTGGTGACCATCTGATCCTTTTCCTCCGGCTTGTTCAACAATGAAACTCATCGGTGCACACTCATACAAAAGCCTAAGCTTACCGTTTTTACTCTTGGCGTCACGAGGGTACCCGTAAATCCCACCGTACAACAAAGTCCTGTGAAAATCTCCGACCAAACTTCCAATGTACCTTGCAGAGTATGGCTTCCCACTTGGACCAGGGTCCTTGAGATCATCAATGTACTTCTTGAGATTCTCGTCCCACATCTGGTAGTTCCCTTCGTTGAAAGAGTAGATTTTCCCGGCTTTCGGGATCTCAATGTTCTCTTGAGTTAGGACGAACTCGCCGTACATTGGGTCGAGTGTGAAGGCGAAAACGCCTTTGCCTAATGTAAGAACGAAGATGACTGAGCTTGAGTACATACAGTAGCCAGCTGCTAGCAAGTTGTTCCCTGGCTGGCACACGTTTACTATACACCTTTCTTCTTCTGACCCGAGCTGTAAACAACCACACAACCATAGGTTAACCTTATTTTTCTACATTGTACAGTGTGCAGTACTATTGGGAGATACTGATATAATAGTTATAAGAAAAATACCATAGAATAACTTTAAAAAAGTGTTTGTCACCAAAATAGCACACAAAGATGAAAAATGACAAAAATATTTCATTAAATAGGTAAATATACACTTATATCTATATGGTTAACTATTTTAGACTTAGGATTTAGAGTTAAGAGATGGGTTTTGGGGTTATGGTTTCAAATTTTTTAAAAAAAAAAAAATTAAATTTTTCAAAAAATACTATTTTAATCATTTTCTTCATTAAAAACTATTTTGTGACAAAACCTTAAAATAGTGTTATTTAAGAGAATTGCCCAAGTTATAATATACGATAACTATTATATAATTTCAATATATCCCAATATGTACCATTTAGAAGTGGGAATAATAACCAAGGGAGAGTAATTATATTACAGCGGAGGTGTCTTCGGAGTTGTCAGGGAGACACTCGTCATTGGGGCTGTAGATACCAAATATGGAACCGGTAGAGACTGCGGCGTCGATGTTGGAGGAACCGTCAAGAGGGTCGAAAACGACTACGTAATTGCCGGAGTAACTTTCCTCCACCGCCACTGGCACGTCCTCTTCCTCCGACGCTATGATTCCCGTTCTTCCACTTGATCTCAAACAGTTCGAAAAGACCTGCATACACCACCCTCAATCTTTTTACTACACCATCCAACCATGTATAAACTATGGTTTAGTACTTGTAAATTGAAACTATGTTGTCTGCCTTATCGAGTTTATATACTTATTACTCTGTTTTTTTTTCATTTAAATTAGAGTAACTCTGTAAAGTTGAGTTTCACTTTATTTAGAGTATAAAATAAAACAATAAGTAAAAAAGTGTACTCCATTTTCGAATAATCTTTGTTCTAAAATAGAAATAAAATAGAATTTGAGAAAAAAAAATCTATCTAAAATAGAAATAGAATAGAATTTGAGGAAAATTAATCTAGTCTCTAATTTTGAGTTAAGAAAAAAAAGGTTGAAAATGTTCTAATCAAAATCTAAAATGATTTTTGGAGAGACAAGAACTTGAAGTGTTTCCACTACTTAGACCATGATTAACCCTAAGAACCCCAATTGGGGTTCTTAGGTTTTTTTTTCTTCTTCTTTTCTGTTTTTTTTAAAAAAAAAAAAAAAAAAAAGTTAACCAATCGTGGGTCGCCACGTGTCTGTGGGACCCATGAACAGTGTAAGAAACTCTTAAGAACCGGTTCTTATTTAAGAGTTTTAAGAACCGGTTCTTACACTATTCATGGGACCCATCCCCCTAAGAACCCCTCTAAGAACCCCCTTTAATCATGCTCTTAGCTTCTACATGTATGTGTATATAATATATAGTTTAAATATATTTATTTATTTATCCACTAGAAAACATGTGAATGTTTTCTTTTTATTATCTTTGTTCTCTTAACCACGGTTTTTAATTCATGATTTGACATTTATTTTTAAAATATTTTCGGCTAAAAGACAGCTTTTAGGGCATCATTATCCTCGGTCTCTTAACCAGAGTTCTTAACTCATGATTTGACATTTTTGCACTTTTCGGGTAAGAGTCGGCTCTTATATCTCTTATTTAATAGACGGTTCTTAGAAAAAACTATTTAAGAACCATCTCTTATCCGAAGCTAAGAATTTTATTTAAAAGACCGAAATAATGATGGTCTTATATCTCTTATTTAAGAGACAATTCTTAATTTTTCTTAGTTTAAAACTAAGAAAAACTAAGAACCGTCTCTTAACTGGGGATAATTTTTCATTTAAATTAGAGTAACTCTGTAACGTTGAGTTTCACTTTATTTTAGAGTATAAAATAAAACAATAAGTAAAAAAATGTACTCCATTTTCGAATAATCTTTTTCTAAAATAGAAATAGAATATAATTTGAGAAAAAAAATAATCTAATCTCTAATTTTGAGTTAAAAATTAAATAAGGTTGGAAATGTTCTAATCAAAACCTAAAATGATTTCTGGAGAGATAAGAACTTGGAAGTGTTTCCACTACTTGGAAGTGTTTCCACTACTTAGCTTCTACATGTATGTGTATATAATATATATAGTTAAATATATTTATTTATTTATCCACTAGAAAACATGTGAATGTTTTCCACTCATTGGTTAGGATCTAAAGGATTCTGCATGGTTGCATCTAAAACGTAAGGATTCCAAAAGTCATTGCCTACAAGAATTCAGACTGACACGTGTATATATGAATAAATATTTGATGACCTCATTGGAGACGACGTCAAGCTTCTTCTGATCCTCTCCCTGAATGTTAACAGCTCCTTGAACGCCGGTCAGATTAGAGATTCCAGCCCGCTGGACTAAAGAAGCGATCTGCTTACAAGCCATCGCTATGCTCGACATCACTATCGTCAACTCTGTGTCTATCTCCCCTTTCATCTCCTGTCTCAGCAACCAGCTCGTCAATGTCTGAAGCTCATACCCACTCTTCTTCTTCGCAGCCGTTTTAGTCTCCGCCGCAACCGCCATACACCTCACTCCACCACCATGGTGATGGTATTTCCCAGCTGCTACTCGTTTCCCGCTCAGAGATGGGAAAAGGATTCGTGGCTGAGGTGAGGCCGCTGCCACATGGCGAGAGCTTGAGAGAAGAAGATGAGACGATGATGTTGTTCTGGCGGTTGCTGCCATTTTTTTCTGAGTTTGTGTTTGGAGGAAAAATGGCTATGGAAATAATTTTGTTTTTTTTTCTTGGGAGGTGGAGAGAGGATCGGATTGTGAGGTGGACGAAGGATTCGATTCATGTGGGTCCCACTTATCTTCGTTGGAGTTGACACGTAGATCTGTTCTTACGGACATGAACATGATAAGCAGGCCACTTTGTTTGTCAAGGTTTGATAAGCAGGCCACTTTGTTTTAAACAATTGGGCCTGATGTAAGTTATTCTTAGCTAAACCAACCCAACACCACAACACAACTGTATTTTAGAAGTTCTTTTGTTGTAGGCGTTTCCTGACACCATAGCCCAGTGGTCAAAGTTTAAGTTTAAAGACTTCTATATCAAAAAGATATATCTGAGGTGAGGTTAGATGCTTAAAAAAACATAATTTCCCATTTATTATGATCGTATGTTGCAGAAAGAATCTATTCATCAAAAATATCGTATATACAAAACCATTCATCGATCTAAGTGTTACGAGGAGAGCTACATCGTAGAATTGTTATTCATCATGTTCACATATTGCATGTAGTTAACCATTATATGCAATAAAACATATATTATATGATGATGTAATCGATAATTTGACTACTATTAAAAAAACTAGGCATTGACACTTGTAACTGAATTTCAAGATCCGAGTCACATTGGAACTGGAAATTGTGAACCCGAAAATGTTTCCAAAAAGTTCAGAAAATCTTAGAAATCCCTAAAAATATTAAATTCAAAAATATTAATTAATACTCTTTTAGTTTTATTTTAGTTGTCGTTGTAGAGTAAAATTTTTGTTTTTTAAAATGTGTTGTTTTGATTAAAAAGTGTTGTTTTAGTTTATGCAAAAAAAATTTAACTTATATACTATATGATTTTTATATTCTTTAGTAAAAAATTTTATATTGGTTGAAATATGATTAGATATATAGAATAATATTTTTATTCAGAATATATAAAAAATAAATATTTTTTGATCTATGTGCAAAAATCTGAAAAAATCTAAAGCGATAAGTAAAATGAATAAAAAGAGTATTTGAAATGATTTGTAAATGAAACCATTACCCCAAATAATCAATATTATATTTGATTTTCTGACTTATAAATATATAAATCTGAAATATTATTAGTTCAGTCTTAGTTCTAATTAAAAATCAGATACTATTATAAAATTTACTCAAACCCAAAATATTATTATCTAAACTCAATTTGAACATAAACAAAATCTGGTTTAAAAGGTTGAATCCGAGAAACTTAATCCGAATCCGAACATCCAAGTCTAGCTTCTAAGAAAACAAAGGGAATTTAAAATATAAATGATTTTATAATCAAGCGGCTGAGATTAATTTACACCAAAAACTACAATTAAACAATTTATCAATTAAACAATTTATTGGAGGACATGTATCGACTCTTTTATGGCATTATTATCTCGGTCTTTTAACCGGAGTTCTTAATTCATGATTTGACATTTTTTTTTCACTTTTCGGCTAAAAACGGCTCTTAGAGCATGATTAACCCCGGGTTCTTAGGATGGGGTTCTTAACGTAATTTAAGAACCGGTTCTTGATTTAACAAAGAAAAAGTTAAGAACCGGTTCTTAAATAAGACATTTAAGAACCGGTTCTTAATTTTTTCTTTGTTAAAGTTAAGAACCGGTTCTTAAATTACGCTAAGAACCTCACTTAAGAACCCGGGGTTAATCATGGTCTTATATCTCTTATTTAAGAGACGGTTCTTAGTTTTTCTTAGTTAAAAACTAAGAAAAGCTAAAAAAAACTCCGGTTAAGAGACCGAGGATAATGATGGTCTAACACGCTATTCGTTAATGAGTTTTTTCAATATGTAGAATTGACTAACCAGATGAAAGTTCACGTTGTATTATAAAGATGCGACGTGATGCTGCATTAATTCTCTCTACGCTAGAAGTTTCCAGTTTACTAGGTCAATGGAAGCAATACCAGAATTTATCTTGAGAAGAAAGTTTGTACATGTAAAAAGTTAGCAAGGTATGTGACAAAGATCTTTGCTTTTCGTAAGATAAATCTACGTTTCAGGCATTTTTGGCAAGAAATGTCTTATCTTACATTTTGCGAATACAAATTATAATACTTGATTTCACAAACTCTCCCTCAAAATTGCACGGATGTTACTTTGAAGTTTTGAACAAACTAACGTGTGTTCTTTGTTCGCGAAGAAAAGCAATTTAACGCGTTGAGTCAAATACGAACGTGAACACATGTATGTATGCACGTCGCTTTGTTTCCAGGAAAGCCACTCAATCGAAAGTCTTGTAATGAAAAAGATTATTCAACTAAATCTTTTAGAATAGTTTTACGTCTTTGATACGTTCGTTTAAATATTTTAAAAATTGCCAATTTACAAAATAAAAGTATTTGTTTAAATAATAGTACCATGTAGCGAATTTGAAGAATCCGAGCAAAAGTCTAGATGACCAAAACGAACGAAGCTATAAATAGCAAAAAGTCAAAACAATACAGAATTTTTGGGTATAAGAAAAACACAAGTATGTAACATAAGTTTTAAGGAAGGCACATTTGTTTCATACTCTCTTCGTTTCATATTATTTGTCGTTATAGATTTATACACACATATTAAAAAAAACATATGATTTTGTATATTTTCAAAATAAAAACACAATTACCTATACATCTAACCATATTTCAACCAATATAAAAATAAAGTGAAGAATTTTATTAATAGATTTTGCATTGAAACTTTAAAACGACACTTATTTTGAAACGAAAATTTTTCCCTACAACGACAAGTAATATGAAACGGAGAGAGTATAAGCTATGCGGACAGAAGTCTAGTTCATTCCGTAACACATATGAACTTCCAGCGCTCAGTCTTTGAAGATTGAAATCAATAAGCACTCAGTTTATGATGTTTTGATCAATTCCCAAAAAGTAATAAATACATATAATCATAGAGAGACATTCATGAACTTGTAAAGGATCAAATAATTCAAATAAATAAAATGAAAATAAATTACCAATTGTTGATAAAAAAAGAAAAGAAATGACAATCACATAACGTAATACAAATAAAATTGCAAGTACTATGAAAAATATAATTTTACTGTTGACAAAAAAACCATCTTGTACTGTATATTATAGTAAAACCATATACAGAGGCTGCTACAATGAAAATAATAATTATTAAATAGCAAAGACAAATCATTCTTTGAAACATCTTGTATATATAATACTCACAAACCCACACCATCTTCTTCTTCAACATACACCTTATATTCCCTTGACAACATCAAACTTTAAACCCCTAAAAACCAAGAAAGGAGAAAGAGAAGAAGAAGCAACAAAAAAAACAGAAGCAATGTCTTATTCTTCCCTAAAATTGCCAATCTTTCTCATTCTCTCATCACTTCTCCACGCCGCTTTAGGTACGTACACATATATCTATTGTATGTAAATCTCCAATCGGTTAAAAAAAAATATAATCTCCAATCGTTAGAACTCAGGATCATGATCAAGTTCAGTATGATCTTCTCCATTTCTTTTCACTCTCATATCAATTCCAAATTTTGTTTTTATTTTCCAAAAATCATTCTTGGTTTGACAAGTTTTCAGTTTTACATCATATGAAGAACCATAGATTTCACACATTTTGACCAACTACATAACCGGCTTAAGATAAACCATATGAAAATATTATCCTTTATGTAAAAACATGACTATTGCGGAATTCTTAGAGTGAGATTATTAACGTAATATAAGAACCGTCTTTTAACTTTAAATAACAAAAAGTTAAGAAACGGTTCTTAAATATTTTTAACTCTGCAATAATCATGACCTTATTTCATGATTTACATCATATGAAGAACCATAGATTTCACACATTTTGACCAACTACATGACAGGCTTAAGATAAATCATATGAAAATATTATCCTTTATTTTTTTTCTTAACCAGATTATGTTTTTGTCTTTCTTATAATTGTAGGGGAAGAAATCATATGCGAGAATCTGCCAACAAGTATGTGTGCGTTCTCAATATCGTCTTCCGGGAAAAGATGTTTATTGGAGACAGTTAACGGCGCCGGAGAATACACTTGCCGGACTTCCGCGGTGGAGGTTGAAGGAATTGTAAACCACGTGGAGAGCGATGGGTGTGTAGCCGCTTGTGGTGTTGATCGGAAAACCGTTGGGATCTCTTCGGACACAATGATGGAGGCAGGGTTCGCCTCTAAGCTTTGCTCTCCGGCTTGTTTGGATTATTGTCCTAACATTCTTGATCTTTATTTCAATCTTGCCGCCGGTGAAGGTACGCTCTTGAGCTGGTCTTTTTCTAAGTCTCCCATGCGATACGTTAACATTTGTTTGGTGGTCACATAAATAATATGTTCACATAAATAAATAGATGGAAACAATTAAAGGAATATATTTCCTAAGTAATAAAATATACATACCGTTAGAGCATTTTTATCCCTGAAACATAAATTGTTTTTTTTATTAAAAAATAAATTATCTGAAATTTTTTTTTAGAAAAATGAATTATGACCGTCACATGTCAATAGGGTTTATGAACAGTATAAAAAACATTTCTTATTCAATAGTTTTTAGAACAGTGCAAAAAACTTTGCACTGTTCACGGATCCCACGTGTCAGTGGAGCCTGCAAACAGTAAAAAAAATCACTTTAAGAATCCTGAATAATCATGCGCTTAGAGCACCATTAACCCTAAGCACCCCCATGGGGTGCTTAAGTTTTTTTCTTTTTAAAAAAAAAAAAAAAAAGACGAACCAATTACGGGCCGCCACGTGTCAGTGGGACCTGCAAACAGTACAAGCACCAGTTCTTAATTAAGCTTCACAAGCACCCTTTTTGTGGAACTCACCCCTTTTTGCTTAAGCACCCCTTAAAACCCCCCCTTAATGGTGCTCTTAATCATGTGCATGCATGAAACTCATTTTTATATTTTTGGTGTTTCTTATTGCCAAAGCAAGGAAATTAGGTAGGAGCTTGATTTTTGTGTTTCACTAATCGTAATTATTTATTTGAATAAATAAAGAATTTATCAATTTCATCCTATGGTTACGTACTTATTAGTACTATATTAAACCCTTAAATCAGTGATGTAAAGTGTAAACTTGTACGTAACGTACCAATGGACTACATGCAGGTGCCTTTTTACCTGATCTGTGTGATGCTCAACGGACAAATCCCCACCGTTCGATGTTGGAAATGCTCAGTTCCAGCTCGGCTCCTGGGCCAGTTTCCGAGACTGCTCCAGGCCCTATCTCCGACTCCTCAGCCCCTGCCCTAGCTCCGGCTGCTATGTAAAATTAATGTTTTTTTCTATTTCACGTGTGTCATGTTTATGTTTAATATTTCGATTGATGATCCATATTAATAAATCATATCTCTTTATATGATTTGATGCTAGCTCATCATGTGATTGATATGAGAGAAGAAGATTCAGAGTGAGTTTGATTTTTGGTTATGTTTCTTAATATTTCCCCATGTAATAACACTTTTTGTAATACCATTGTTTTGTTTTCTTGTTCGATACATATGCGATGACCAGTTTACTTGTACAAAAAAGCTCTTCCTCCCCCAAACTTGCTCACTCTTCACTGAATTCTGCCAATGGTATTGAACCTATAGTGAAGTATCCAGTCGCTAAAACTGCTGCTGCTACCTTCTCTGTGTTGACATGAAGAGAATAAGGTGATGAGGCTGTGAGGTGTTAACACAGAACGGGAGCAGTTTAGAAGAATAAGGGAACCATGCGAGTTTGAATTAAGCAAAGGGCTGAGTTACCTTGAATTACAAGTCTGTCCGTACAACATAACACCTAGAGTGAAGTGCAAGGCAAAGAATGGAAGCAAGACAATCAGAATCTCGCTAAGTATAACCAGAAGTATATTCTTGAGAGTTCCATCAAAGTCCATAGCTAGGTTTCCCTGCGTATCGAAATCATGGGCTAACATACTTAGCCGTCCATATTTCACAGAGTTGTTTCTGACTCAATCTTTGAATCATCCACGGCTCTTGTTCACCTTTCAACTTGATGACAAGTTATATTTCTTCTCTGCCCCTCAGACACAAAACCTAAATGCCAACTCTTCTCTTGCCACCCGTTACGTTACCATAGGCCTTCCTTGAACGGTACCGGTGAAATCAGCTACTTGCTCCAAGGAATGGTATGTAGTCAATACTGCAGAGAATACTATACGATGACGATGTGTAATCCCGTCACTGGAGAGTTTATTACATTACCCGAAGTGAAAGCAATCTTACCTTCTCCAGAAATTTATTGTGTGTATATGACCCTACCGACAAACAATTCAAAGTGTTGTGTGTATCCGTTAACACTAACTCCATTCGGGCTCATGTTTTGACACTAAAGACTAGAAAAAAATTGTGGAGAATGATTGAATGCAAACGACATTACTTCTGTCCTATCATTGGATTTGTATAGATGTTTTTGTATTACCTAGCTGAATCTACGGAGACTATGATAGTTTGCTTTGATGTTAGGTTTGAGAAGTTAAGCTATATCAAAATAGATGATGAAAGCATGGCAAGAGGTTCTACTTTGGTCAACTACAAGGGTAAATTCGGTGGGGTTCACTTTCCAGATATTAATTGGTAGAAGAATCCTCCAGTTTTGGTTGGTACAAAAAGACCATGCTGGCAAATATAAATGGTCATCGAATATCTATGAACTGCCTCTCTCTCGTTTAGAGATTTTTACATTGCAGGGATGACTGGCACGAGTGATATTGTGCTGTCACCATACCATTTGTCAAACCCTTTATATGTTTTTTACTACAATGTGGAGAGGAAGATTTTGAGAATAGTTGGAATACAAGGGTTTCAAGAGTTTAAATGTCTGAAAGAGAGATAGATGGAGAGATAAGAAAGAGAGGAAACAAAACAAGCCTATACAAAAGCTCTTTCTGAAAACATTTTATCAGCGCCTATTGATATCTTCTTGGCTTCCAATGTAGTACCGTCTTTAAGAGCTTGCTGTGCATCGGTTTCCATGCCGAGCTTGAACAAGCAAGCGGCTTGCAGATACAATGCGGTTGGCCATTCTGGAGACACAACCTGTGCTTGCAATGCATCGGTCAGAGCCTCTTGTGCATTCTCGTTCATCAGATATGACAGGCAGCGCCGTGCGTGAACAGTTGGTGACACCATTGTTCCTCCATCTATGAACTACACCAGGAAACCCCACACAAAACAAACCAACCATCTTACAGCACATTCAATAGTTAGAAACCATGAAAATTTCTAAAACAAAAAAAAATATTAGTATTATAATTATTTATTTATGTTTTATTTTCTTTAAACTAATTAATCATCTATTTGAATGACATGTGTCTTTTTGGTATTTCATAGTTTCTTAAAAACTCATAACTAAGGATTTTTGTTCATTTTTTTTCCTTTTTTTTTTTCTAAATGCTAAGAACTCCTCCTAATAATATTACCATTGGAGGTGCTCTTAGATAAGAAACTTTCACATAGGTCTCTCAAATTTTTGAAAACTAATATATTAGAATACTAATCTATTTGGTTAGAGACACTCAAATACGGATGGCCTTACCTGAGTGTAGCAATTGACTGCGGTTGTATAATCTTTGGAACGAAAAGCTACGTCGCCTTGCTTCTTAGAATTGAGAGATTCTTGCATCTGGTTGGTCCACATTTGAAACGAGAGCTGCAGAAGAAAATACATATAAAAAAAATGATCAAATCATATACACATAACAAGTCCCTTTATCCATAGCATCCGGAAGACTAAGGAGTGAGCAAACCTCGTTAGCGATGCCTTCATCATCCTTGTATCCCATCTTACTAAGTATTTCGTGTATGGCCGTAAGATCTACTCTCAAGCACGCGTCACCAAAGGGAGTCAGTGAGAGCTGCTGCTCTTCCTCGTCCTCAGCTTCATGGGGTATACCCATAAGAACATATGAAGGTACGTCAGTTTCCTTCTGGAGTGGGGTGAGTGACGTGAGGAGAGACTTCACATTTGGCCTTTCTCGAGCTTCATACTGCAGACAACGTGTGGCTAACCGTACTAGCTCAGTCCCATCTTCGTTTGAGAAATGACCCTCGAGAGCAGAGTCCATTAACATTCCACAGTTCTTTCCCTTGATCAAGTCAAGCGCCTGTATTATAACAAGCAAGGTTAGAAAACATGATGAACTATCCAGGAGGAGACAATGAGATAGGTCTCAGCATTACATCTAACCTTGAATATGTTATATTAGGAGAGAACTTACATGGCTTGGTGGGATATGTTTACCACTCATGAGATCAAGTAAAACAGTTCCAAAACTGAACACTACACTCTCTGGTGTCACTCTACCTGACACACAACGTACAAAACACATAGTAGATTCATGAGCGGATTTTAGCTTTGAGAAGTTTTTGCTTCTGAAACAACATATTGGGAGCTAGGGAAACATATCTAGACATGAAGGCAGAGAGTCTTACCAGTTCGTAGATACTCTGGAGGAGTAAATGCCAAGTTTGTACTATAACTCTTCCCATCTCTGCTATTTTTCATGAGTCCAAAGCAAGACAACCTTGGATTCCCATCCTGTAAACCACAAATGATAAAATAAAAACACTTTATTTATTAAAAAAAAAAAGATAGAATACAAGTGACCATATGTAGATAATCAAACAAATACTCACCTTGTCAAACAAAACTCTGTAAGCATTGAGATCATGATACAAAGCTCTCCCTTTATCACAACAATACTCCAATGCTTGCGCTAAACACAAAGCAACTCTTAGTCTCATTGCCCATTTCATAGGATGATTCTCCCCTGAAACAACAAAAAACGATTAATCAAGTCATTTAATCAATTTGCAGCAGCAGGAAGGAACTACAACAAACCTATTGAACAAACACAACATTATCACTGTCTTGTCTCTCTTTGGCCACTCAAAGCATCTCTAACTCTACCCAATTTTTTCTTCCAAAATATAGTTTGAATTAAAGTTTTCTCAAAATCACATTCCATTTTCTACTCCATAACAGAATAAAAATTGGAACTACTCCAAAAATAGAATAATAAATTTCTTAATTCATTACTTTATTTCTCGTTCTAGTTTGAGGTAAACTCAACTTCATTATGCAATTACTCTGTAAAAACCGAGTAACACAGTGGAGATGCTCTTAGGAGAAGTTGATGATTAGAATCACATACTAAATAGATATTAAAAGGAGGAGAAAGTAAAGTAAGTAAGCAAAGTACAGTGAAAAAGATGCTTTGCAAGAGTTTCATGAGGCATAAACTCAGCAACGAGTAACCTCTCCTCTCCTTCATAACAGCATCCTATCAGATTCGCAAGTCGATCACTCCTCAAGCTCCCAACAGCTTTAGCTTCATCCTAGACGATGATGAACAACAAACAAACATTTTCAGGATCTAGACTCCAAAAAAAATAATCAAATCATAAAGATTTGAAAAGAAAAAGAAGATAATTATATTTACCAGGAACTGTCGGTGATCGGCCCAGGCGAGTCGGTTAAAGCGTTTGACGGCGATTAAACGGCCATCGTCAAGTCTGCCTCTGTAAACAATGTTGGGAGCTTTCTCGCCGTGTTCCGACACAATGTTGTCGGAGGAGAAACCGCCGGTCGCAGATTTCAGCTGCTCTAATCTGAATTCCTTGAAACTCGGCCACAACTGTTTCCCTCCATTTTCTTTCACAGAAATTAAAAAAAGAAAAATATCAGAAAAAAAGAATCTACGATTTTAGAAACGAAACAGAGAGAGAGATAAAGGAAGAGACCGAGATCGGGAGATTCGAGGACTGAAGAGGATTTGAAGTTAGAATGGAACAAACAGGAAGAGAACTTAGAGCAATGAGCTCCCATTTGATGATGAAGACTTAAACGTCGGAGATAGAATCAGGTGATCGGATTTTTGCGGAGGAGGATGAATCAAACTATCAAAACACTTGTCTTCTTCTTCTTTCTCGGCTTTTCAGACTTCCCTGAAGAAGAGTTTTCGTTTGTCTTTTTTAATAATATTTAAATTTCTTTTATCCGAAAGTTGTTTTTGCCACAACTTTCCGCCTCTCCCTTTTAAAAACTTTTTCAAATTCTTTTTTTTCTTTTTGTAGACAAAATATTTTTATAATAATATTTCAGATATTTTTTTTGAAAAATATCTATAATAGTCCTAAAAAATTTTTATCCCAAAAATAATTTTCAATAAAAAAATGAATAAAATATTTTATTAAAAAATATAAATATACATTTATTTCTTTAGGATTAACTATTTTAGTTTTAAGGTTTAGAGTTAAAAAGGTAGAGTTTTGGGATTAAAATTCTAAATTTTAAAAAAAGAAAGAATAAATATTAAAATTTTTAAAATAAGTTATTTTAGTTATTTTTTCTTAAAACCTATTCTTGTGATAAAAATTTAAAAATTATTTATAAACCAAATCAAAATGCAGGAAAAATTGTGGTCATAATATATATAACATGGTTTACATGATATATATATATAATGGTTTACATGATACATATAATAATTTTTTGAAAGAAAGTATATATATGCCGATATGAGATTGAAAAGGGTGAAAATGTGAAGCCCATTCTAAAAAAAAAAAGGGTGAAAATGTGAAAGTAAAAGATGCAGAAAAAGCAGAAACACTTTTTACATGTTGAAAGTTGAAACCGCGTGAGCTTCATCACTGTTACACCATTTGCTGCCGATTGACATATATATTTTTCCGCTGACTTTTAAGCATTATGTTTTTTATATTCACACTTGCAATAGTTTTATAAATCTTGAATTACAGATTTGAAATATAAAACCCGATTCAAAATTCACTGAACTAAGATTAATTTCGTATTTCTACAACTTAGAAAATAATATTTTGAAAGTAAGGATATGGAAAGAAAAAAAGTTTGACAACTACACGAAATATAGTTTAATATAATATAAATCATCTAAAATCTTGGAATATATCAATAATCATATAATGTTTATGTCAATACATATCATATATATGATGTAAAATTGAATATGGTGGTAACATCATAATCAGATTTAATTGATTAATCTTATTTATTAGAGTCATTTTATAATTTAATAAACTTAAACCCATATTAACAAACACATCCCAACCCAACTCATAAACCTGACCTGACATAACTATTCTTTTTCCAAATTGATTTACTTAGGGTTCAAAAAAAAAAAGAAAAAAAAAATGAGAGACATAAAAAGATCGATTTCTTCATAACAAAGAAAGAGGGAGTTGATTTGAGGATGACGATGAGGTAATAGAAGAAGCGAAAGGAAGTCAATTTCAGATTTGAGAGACATAAACATATTGTTAAATCTAAGAAATATGGTCCAAGCTTGGCTAACAACCCACAGTAACAAAGCACATAGTCTTCAGTTGTATGTCTTGTTTTTTCACTTATTGCTCTATCCTCCACCAAATTTCATCTCTCTTTATCTCTATTTTTTTTTAAAAAAAATCAATATGAACTCTAACATGTAATGAAATTGATTTGGGAATAAAGTTGGGTTAGATTTATGGGTTGGGTATGGTTCTGTTAACCTTGGTTTAGGTTTATTAAACTACAAAATGACCCTATTAAATAAGAATAAAATCAATTAAACATGATTATAATATTATTGCCATATTAAATTTTACACCGTATCTAGTATGTATTAACATAAACATTGTTTAATTATTGAAATATTCAAATATTTTAGATGGCTGCCACCGAATTAGCCTATACTTTATGTAGCTTGCAATTTTTTTTCATTTAAAAATATCGATGAAGCATCGTATCCTAGGGAATTTCCCAATGATGTTAATCATAAAATCAGTATGAAAATGCACTGTCCGGCAAAATCTGCATGTATTGATCGGTGCTTACGTTCAGTGCGTACATATTTTTGGAATGCATCACGATACCAAATCTCATACACATTTACCTTATGAACACACATGAGTTTTCATCTACTTGGTTAAAAGCATATAGTCAATATGTTAGTGCTCGTTACTCAATGGTTGTGTTAGAAAGTTATAATCGCCCTTTAGTACCTGTGCGTTACTCACGCTTCTTCTCAAATTCGAGATTAATCTTTATTGGTTGGTGTCTTAATTGTGTTTCTTTCTTTCGTCTTTTGTAATATTTTTTCTGTTTCATTTCAAATTAAAGATATAAAAAATTAGCCATAGGCCCATTTTTTCTGATTTGTAGCCATCCTTGTCCAAAGACAAACGTATAGAATGTTTTCCCCAGATCACAACTGATAATATCACTCATTAAAAGTGACTTTTTTTCTCTACAAAAATTAATATATATGGTCCTCCAGAATATGCATGATATAATTGCAAGAGAAAAAGAAAAAACGTAAATAAATAAAAACAAAGTTGAAATCAAGAACTTCATAAAACACACCATATCCAGACAGATGGCATAATGATAATGTTTTTCTTTCTTTCTGCATTTAAAATAATGATTATACTACCCATCCCTTTCTTATTAAGAGAGAAACATTTTAAAAGAATAACCTTTAAAGTGTAACATATTTACAAGCATGCCATGCTGAGGTGGCAGCACCACAATCACTCTCACCCATATAATTAATTCCCCTTGCTTCATTAGAATATTTACATCTAATGCCATTATTATTGAACCTACTAATGTCGTTGGGCAATTCATTATATTTTACCTACTACTTTCATATTTATCTTTTACACTAAAGTTTACTCTACTCATATGTTAAAAAATCCAAACATATAGTTGACTCATGAGTACTCCCCTCTGATGTTGGCAATGCTTACTGCTCCATCTACGCTTGCAACTATCTGCATCACAGCCATATAGTTTTAATAATTTCACCTTCGCTTGCAACTACAATAGCAGACCATAAAAACATCTAAAGAGTCAAATACAATACACAACATACTACTATAAATTCATTTAAGCATTAGAAGAGTATATCATGTAAATAGGTTTGGTCATTATACTTCTACACTTCAAGCATGATTTCTCTATTGGTGATTGACATGTCGTTGTCATGATACTTATAGGTTGCTACGGTTCACCTAGAAAATCACAAATGCAATACACCATTTCTGAATAGCACTGAACTTAGTGAAACAGTCATTATGTGGTTAACATTATTATCGCAAACCGTACAGATTGAACCGTATCGAACTCATTTGAAATTGGTACACAATTTGATAATAATTTATGATTTAAGTTATGACTGTATCTAGCCTAATTTCAGTCCTTTGGTCGGTGAGTCCATGCTGACATTATGAACATTTTTATTTTAGGAACGAAAATCAATAGAATTAATTATATAATGACCAGCGAATACACATATTAGCCTTATATATGGTAATTATTTGTAGGTGATTCCGCAAGTTATGGCTACATTTCACTGCTTCACCAATCAAGTACGTAAATATGGCAAATAGTCTAACTTATGGCTTAATTTGTGAGTGATTGCCAAGTTAAATATCTTCCAATTATATGGCAATTATTAGGAAAATCTTCTCATCAATGCTCTTATTTCTGGTTCTATATAAGCCAAGAGGATGCCAGTGCTTTAGTCATTACCTAAACCATCTCAAAATCTTTTGTGCTTCCTATTACTTAATATTTTCGTTCGGCTACGATGAATACTATCTCAGACTTGAAGCCTTACAAATCAATGTGAAAGCTTAAGATCAAAATAATTCATCTATGGAAGCAGAATTCAGCTGTGGGTGGTTAGACTATTGAGATAGTCTTTGTTGATGCTAGAGTAAGTTTTATGATAGAATGATTTGTCAATTCGTATGTTATCCTATAAGTTATACAGTAAGTATATGTTTTTAAAAATTCTTCATATTTTACAACATAGATGGTTTGATGTAATAAAAGTATTTAATATTCTTTTTGTAGGTGGTCAAGATCATGACAAACGTGAAAGGAGATTCAAAGATTCTGTTCAACCAAGAAATTCCAGAAACATAATCTTTTGAGAAAAAGTTAGAATCATTCTGTCTAACTATTTCTATGCTTGACACCATAAAAAAATAACAACCTTTATCTGATTATATGATATTTTATATGGGTTTTCAGTATTCAAGCCTTAGCATTTTGATGACAGAGCGCAAGATTCTAAGTTCATGTATGTTTGGGTTTTTAGAATAATATGCAGATTTGCATTCCTATTTGTTATGTTTGTTTTTAGAATAATATGCAGCTTTTGTTTCATATTTATTATGTTTTGCTTTTAAGAATAATATGCAGCTTTCCTACTTAGTACAGTTTACTACGGATCTTACCACTAAATCCTAGGATTTATTTTTTATTTTTAAGGAAAATTTGTAAGCCTAATTCAAAATTATGGAACGAACCCATTCTTAGAAAGTTTTATTTTGTTTGAAATTTAACAGTGGTATTGCTTATACAATACGATTTAATCATAGGTTTGTTTTGAGTTCTATGTTCTTAAGTAGAATAATAACTAACTGTATCACAGAGAAGTCTACAACCTTTTTATTAGTGTTAATAACAACTGATCTAATTTATAAACTGAATTTTTTAACTAACCTGAAAGGGTTGTTCGGATGGAGACCGGTAACCCAGAACAATCATCACTCCTACTCAGCTTGATGTAATATGTTGTGCAAGAAATTGCCTTAGCATTTTTCTCAAGTTACTGTCAAAGCTTTATTTTCCCAGTATATTGTATACACCGTGTTCGATTTCGATTGTATGTCAAATAAGGAAAAGGAGGAATTAGATGTTTCAATGAACAAAAGGATTATCTGACAGAAGAATCTCATTAACAAAACTTATTAAACGATCGAAAATCACCTGGAAGATCTTCTGCAGGTTGAAACTTCACAGGGTACGAAACCCTAATCCCCTTTCAGTTTGAAGCTCTCTCGATCTGTCGGTGGTAACTGTTTTTTTTTTTTTTTTTTAGCGTCATGTCAATATAATTGAATAACTAAACTTGTGGGTTTGGTAAAATCATTTAGTCAAATAGGCCTGCTTAATTGTATGTAAAAGGCCCAAAACGTACATAAGCATTGTATATTTTCTCTTTTCTTTTGTATATGTTTAATTGGTGATAATTTAAATATATTTTCTCAATTGTTTTGTACATTAAGAAACTGAGCATATTATTTTCAACAATTTATAATAGGGAAATTCTCTTAAATAGACTTTTTAAGTTTTTGTAATAAAAATAGCACGCAAGAAAAAAATGACCAAAATGTTATTTTTTTTGTTTTCATAATTTTAATTTAATTTTTTATTTTTTGAAATATAAAATATTTTGATCATTTTTTTCCTTGGAAGCTATTATGTGATAAAACTTTTTTTTGAGCTATTCTAGGGTATTTCTTTTTATAATAAGTAAATTGAAACTATGTTTATGTGAGTAGATTATTCCAAAAGTTATTAAAATTAATACTATGTTTAGTTGGCCAACATATCTATCAAAATTAACCGTTTATTTAGTTAAAATTAAATCATATCCATAATAAAAACAATTCTGGGATAACAAAATTGGCGATTAGTTGTATAATTTCAGACATAGTATGCAATGATATAGGACCAACTATTTTATTTAAATAATGTCACACATGACAACCTGAAACGAAATAAACTTTTTTTAAAATAGGCAAATCTAAATTTTGTTTCAATTCAAGAAAATAAATAAATTGGTAATTCACTCCGCGCAAGGCGCGGGTCTCAACCTAGTTTATGGTACCACATAGGACCCTCTTTTTCATTATCACTCAAACACTACAACATTAATAATTAAGAACTCGACAACAAAATATATATAGTAACATAGAAAAAATAGTTTCCAGCAAAAAAAATATGAAAGAAATGGCATCATGATCATGAAAAACGAACTCGTTAGTGTGACGACATGAAACAATGATCATTATTTCTTACATTGTCAAAAAATCATATATAATCATTTCACAACATTAAGTATATCGATATTTGTGTTTCAAGAAAAAATAATAATAATAATAAATCGATGTTTAACAATGTTTGTATAGCTTTCGCTGATTCTAATCGAATATTAGATATTTCATCAAAACGCCAATAATCTTCAGAACGTGACATCGAATCTTAAGAAAGAATATTTAACCACAAAGAAAAAAGAAGAGGACATGAAACAATGATCATTACCATATGTGAAAAAACAATAATCATTATCATCTCACCAACAATAAGTGTATCTATTTATTAAAAAAAAAAAAAAAAACAATAAGTGTATCTCTATCAATTTAACTATGTTTGTTGCTTTTGCTGATTCTAATCGAATATTAATTAGGTCTTCATCAAATAATCTTCTGAATGTGACATCGAATCCTAAGAAACAATATTTAACAACCACAAAGAAAAAAAAGAAGAATACATCATTACTTTTATCAAATATTTGCATCCAAGTAATGGGTCCAAAATATTAGATTCGATCGGTAATGCATAACAGTTATCATCTGATGCCTCAAAGAACTATTAGATTATTTACAAGTCATAACCTTTTCAATTAATCTAATACAAAACAAATCTAACATATTGTGTTTACATCGATTAGCGATCTCTTCCAAGTCATGGCATCTATATATAAAACATGGTTAAGACTCGTATATACATATTAAACATTATATGTATTCTATATATATTACAGATTTGTGAGTGCAATGAGCACCGAAAATGTGAAAGGGAAAAGATAAAAAGGACAGAGATTGGTGACAAAGTTGTGTCCTGAGAAGATGTAAACATGTGAGCCCACATGGGATGTGCCTTTGACCACATTCCTTACCGACACCACATGCCACGTTCCATCTTCACAGTAGCAACAACATTTTCATTTTATTTGTTTTCCATATTTCACCCCATATGTTTCTGCTTGTTAAACTTCACCCCAATTATATATTAATCTCCAGAGCCTCATGAGAATATACTGAATAACTTTTCTTAGATGGTAATATCTTTTTTAGTGTGAACACATTTTTTAGGTGGTGCAATTATTGATTTATAAATGCTATTCGAATCAAACGAATGACCGGTAGTAAACAGTTTGAATTGCCAAAGAATTTGGAAATAAAACCGGTAAAACTACAAGAATAATGTAGTAAGTAATACTCCCTCCATATCACTTTAAGTGGAATTTTAAGAAAAAAAAATTATTTTATTTTAAATGATGTTTTCAAATTTTTATGTAAAAATTAAATATAAAATTAATATTTTTGACTATTTATATTTTACAGTATGATTTTTTATTGATTGAATTAGTTATAGTTATTGTTATTTTTAGATAATCGAGAATGATTGTATAAAAGTGTAATTCCGATGTGCAAAAACTTTAAAACCACTTATTTTGAATACTGAGAAAGTATAAAAATTCACTGTTTGAAAGTTTATCATGAAAATATGTTTGAAGTTTTTGAAAACTATTGTAACATGGTGTTAAAGAGGATTTGAATGATTATGAACACTGAACACACACACACAAAGAACGAAAAATGGGGGGGGGGGGGGGGGGGGTTGGTTAATATGTATAAGAGATTTGTTTCGTGTTACACAAACATCAACAAACTTGAGAAGCAAGACACTGAAAATGTACAAGCTGACTGTCTTTTTCGTTTTTCCTCTTTTCTAAATCTATAATTATATAATCAAACTGATCAAAAACTCAACGATCTGAAAACTAAACTTGAGTTCTCATGCGCCATTGGTAGCGTTATCAATGTGACCACCATTGCTTTCTTCGTAAATCTTGCCATTAACTTGAGCCCTCAGTCTCTGAAAAAGCCAAAAGGAAGTTATATACTTTTAACATCAAGTTTTCAATAGGAGTTGCCACTGAAAGCTAGTTCAGAAAGTGTACCCTATCTGCAGGATCAACACCGTTCCCGTTCAAGAATTTGTGATTTTCTTCTTTGGTTCTGTCTTTAGAGCTCACCGGAAGCAACACTGTTGTCCGATCAGGCAACTCTGTTTTGAAAACAAAATCATATCAGAATCTGAGGACCTCTCTCTGCAAGTGAAATCTGAAGCAAAAGGATCAGACCTGGTAGTTTCTTGTCGAGGAAGAACACAACTAAGTTCACTGTATACCAAGCAACCACAACATCTACTGTGTAATGTTTGCGTGACGCGATAATCAATAGGCTTTGCAAGATGGCTATGACCCAACCTAACAGCTTTATGAACCTAAAAGAGAGACATGTGTAAGTAAGCTAACAAAGAGATGAGAAACGACATTTCTAGAGGAAACTGTGTACCTTTTAGAACCGTACTTCTGGTAAGTGAGGACAAAGACAAGTGTGAATATCATATGCGATGAGAAAATCAAATCTCCACATCCGTATATCACACCACGAGGAACTGACAAGAACAGAGTATTATTATCACATAAGAAGAAGTGTAACATCAGAAAATGTGTGGAGGGAAAAGGAAAATGTTTTAAAAAAAAAACTCACAGTTAAGCAAGAGAACCTCAAGAACACTATGTGGCCGTGGCAACCTGGCAAGCTCAGAACCCTATAAGTAAAACAAGAAGAGGCTCACCAGAATAAACACATGAATATGGATGAAACTTGTGTCAGAGTTTTTATCTAGTTTTACCTCTCGACAGTGATAGTTAGGACCAGGAAGCTGAGTGGAATAGAAGGTTATGACTCGGAGAAACTGACAAGCCTGTTAATGGAATAAAATATTCAATACGAGCAAGCAAGCTACGTAGCAAAGTGAAGATGGTACTTACAACTAAGAAGGCGAGAACTCTGCACCATATCAGCACAGTGTATATCTTCTTGCTTTTAATGATGAAAGGATGGAAAGTCCACTGCAAATTTAAAAAAGGCAAAACAAATCATTCATATGAAGTCTTCTTGTTTTGAACAGAACCAGACATTGAGTCCTGAAGAAACTCACCAGAACAAAGGAAACAAAAACACAAGTGAACACAGTTTCACTTATGTAGCTTTTATCTTGACCAAGCTCCTAAAAAAATCAAGAAACCACAGAGAGCTGCTTCAATATGACATCTATACTGAAGAAACAAAAAAAGGATCAAGCAACCAACTAGCTGAGATATTGGAAACAAACCGGAAGAAGAATATATCCAAGATCTTGAAGCGTTGGTCCAGGCCTATGAATATAATGAACTCCCCTAGCAGCTAAGCCATGAATATACTGCACATAACAGATGCAAATCATAGAAGTGTGAAACCAAAGAAACCAAGAGACGGAAAGGCATAAAGGTACGTAGTGAATACACCACAAACAATTTTTTTTTAAAAGGGTCTTTTCAAGTCTTGTGCTTTAAGTTACATACAGGTAGAACAAACCGTGATCATAACCTTTTAGCGTATCCTACGTTTAAAGTTTCAGACTTTAAGCTAAAAGAAACCCCAAAATCAAGATTTGCTCAAAATGGGAATCTGTCAAAAAGGGTGATCATTCAAAAACACTAAGAGCAAAAAGGTATCAAAATGAAATCATGGAAGGAGTCATTTGGTTCTTATCTACTCAGCTCTAGTATTGAATTACAGAGTGAAGTTATGAGAAAGCTGAAGATAAGAAATGAAAACCTGACAGAGAAGACCAGCAAGAAGGTATTTCCAGTTGTCGGCGAGGAGACCAATCTCCGTTGTTATTTCCGAACAAACTCTCTTCCATATCTATAAAGTATAAACAATCTTTACCGAATCAGCTACTACTTGAATTACCCAAAATAATTGCAGCAAAAAAAATTCAAATTTGGAAAAAAAAAAAAGGTTACCTTAGAAGCTTCGCGGCGAATGTAAAGCGTCATTCTTTCTTTATTGATGTTATTCCACTTCCATACTACACTTCACACCTCAATACTTTGCCTCAACCATCATTAAAAACACCTTAAGAAATTCGAAAGATTTTCAAATTTATTTACGGAACAGAGCTTTTCACCGGGAAAGAGATCGCTAATTCTTCAAACCCAAGTCGCCTTAATCGTCGCTTTGCTCAACGTTTGATCGGAGATCGGAAAAGCTGAAACGAGAACGACGGTGACAGCAAATAGGGGGAAAGAAAAAGAAATCCAAAACGATCAAAAGACGAGAGAGAAGAAGAAGAAGAATCAAAAAACAGAAAAGCTTTTTAAAGTAGAAAAAGGATTTTTCTTTAAAGAGGATCTGAGACAACGATGATCACCGAAAGCCTTCTTAACTACAATTTCTATCAGCGTTTTGCGAACCAAAAAACAACAACAATTATAAGCATCGTTTTGGGTTTGTACCATTAAACGCGAGTTCCACACGGATAGAAAACGGTTCAAATAATATTTTAAAAAATAATAAAAAATGATTTTTCAAAAAAAAAATAATAATAAAAAAAAGGCGACTTTTATTTTTCATTTTTACATTTAAATTAAATTAAATTAGTGATGGTTGCAAATATTTATTCCATCTATTAATTTACTCTCTACGTTGTGTAAAGTTGGATGTTAAATCTTCATATCATTTATTTTGTTTTTACACAGTGAACACTAGTATATATGAAAGGGCTTATTTACTAAATAACTAAAGAAAAGAATGGGAAAATAAATTTTGGGAGTTTTAGTTAGTTAGTGAACGTGTGATTTTTTTGTATATGAAACTCCAAATAAAGCAAACAAATTACTACCCTTAATATTATTGAATTTAATATAAAGCTTTTCATAGTCCACTGATTTAATGTTTTCCGAGTATAAGAGTAATGATAGACTGTTTGATGGGAGAAGGTGAGTACCGTTGGTTTCATAAGCTCTCTCTCTCTCATGTAAATCTGGAGCTAACAAACTGGAATATCAAAACACCTAACAAAGCAACACCGAGCTGGATTCCTATCTGAACCATCACATTCTTCACTATCGGCCACGCTTTCTCCGACCATTTCCTCTTCCTTTCCGTGCTCACCGTCCTTGTTCTTTCTTCTTTTTCTTCTTCTTCCTCTATTTCACCATCATCTTTTGTCTCATCTATTTCTTCTATAGTTTTGGACTCTTCTTTTATTTCTGAACCCACTTCAGTTATCTCCCCTGGTTTCTTGTCGAATAATCCTTTGAACTGTTTCCTAGCTTTGCTTTCTGCTTCCTGTGAGAGCTCCAAAAGATATTGAGATAATTAGCAAAAGAAAAACATGTCTACATCATAAATAGCCTTTTGAACTCGACCGCTACTACTGACCTGTTCCTTGTGCTTCAGTTTCAAAAGTGCGGTTGTCGCGTCAGCTTCTGATGATTTATCCACTTTGATCATCTAACACACATCCCACACAAGTCATTTCCATCTCTACCGATTGGATTATAAAAAGCAGTTTTTTTGGATAAGATACCATATTGAAGTCATTTCTAGCATCTTCATACTCTCCACCTGCCATGTAAGCCATTCCGCGGCGGTACAGACCCTTCACATGGCCTGGCTTTGCTTCTAAGACCTGTTTGGAAAATTGGTGGGTCTCAGAAATAGCAACTTCTTATTCAAGAATAAGCTCTTAAGAGTTTGTTCATTGAATGTTTACCTTATTACACGTCTCTACAGATTTCCTCCACTCTCCCATTTTAAGCAAGCAAGCCGCAACATTCAGATGTAACATATTCTTCAAATATTATCAGAGCAAGTTAATACTCATTGTAAAATCTATACATACCTATAACTACAAGCTTCAGTGAGAAGATAAGCTCACCCTTGCGTCACCAAAAACTTTTCCTTCTTCGTCATCTTGTGGATTTACATGATTAAATTCCCGTAGCACCTACGTTTGGGTTCACAGCTCAACACATGTTAATACTAAACTTACAGACAAAGAGAGTAAATTTGGTTTTTATTTGTTTTAGGCTCTGTTACCTTCTCGTATTTTGCTTTTGCCAGCTCGAATTTTCCTTCTTTGAAAAGCCTGTTACCCTGAAGTTTTAAATATAACCAAAAGAAGAGAAGAGCCATAAGTTTCAAAAATCTGGTGTGACCTGTTTCCCACACAATATTTACTGATACAAAACTCTGTAGTGGTAACATTTTAGGAGTATATATGTATTAGCAGAACATCTGATACATACCGTGCTTCTGATATTTTCTGCCTCATTCATGATGCTCTGGAAGTCCAACCCAGTCCAGTCCTGCACAAGATCCTCTGGAATCATTAGAAACGGAAGCTTCTTACAACTCTTATGGCAAGCCTCAACGCTAGATAAACTTACTTTAGGCGTTTCAAAACCAAGGAGTTCAATCTCCCACTGAACATGTGCACCTTCCGGAACGCCAGGCGGCCTGTCAAAAAATAACACAATCAAAACGCGTGTGTTTCTCTACTAAGAGCCTATACGTCAGTTACGTGTCTACCTTGGAAATTTGTCATATGCATAATCAGGGGGACATGTAACAAGAGCAATCTCCCCAGGTAGCATCAAACGAGTAGACATCTCAAATCCCTCAGGCACCTGCCCATATGACAGTAAAACAATATGCATAAATAACTCCATCAGATTTTAAATAAAACATTGGAGTAACTGACCAGTCCTTCCCCTGAACTGAACTCCAACGGCTGATCACTATTTTCAATCCTACTATCATAGAAGACAGTCTTTTCTTCATTGAGAAGCATGCCCTTGTAGTGAACGCTTAACCGACTGTCTTGGAGAGGACAATCCATCGGAAATTCTCCTAATAAGTTCATGACACGTTGCAGATCAGAATAGTCTAGCGGGTAAAACCAAATATTTCAGAGAAAAAAGGAGCGTAGAGTCTAACAGATGCCTCAGAAAGATGTAAATAAAAACTCACCTCATGTTGAAACATATAAGAAATCGTTAAAAAGGAAGTGTGAAACATACCCCTTCCATCTTGAATTCGACGTTTTATGAGACGTCCATCTCCAAGCATGTCTCGCACCTTTAAAGTGAGAACTAAAATGTCAATCGCTCGGTTTCCCAAGTATTATTCGCAAGATACAACATAAGTAAACAGAATATACGAGTGAGTGTCGTCTGTCTCATACCTGAATGAAATGCACAAGTTCAACCTCAAAATGAACTTCCTCAAGGTCTTGAGCTATATGCATCAAAGGGGATTCAGTCAAGTACTGTTTGCGAACATATATCACTGCCTTCTCTTTCCGAGCCATTGTTCCAATTCCGATTTCAAGACCTTTAGGCACCTGCCTAATTGACAGGCAATAGTCATCAATGATAGTGGTCCACCAGAACATATATGCATTGGACAGAGAGTAAAAAACTGAAGATGTCCCAATAAACTTAACAATCACCTCAGATTTCCCAAACGTGAAGAAGTAAGGTTCTTCTTTGTGAGATAAGACCACTTCTCCATCACCGGATAAAGCCGATATCCTAATAGACACCAACAAGTATGGATTTAAACTTCACAGTGTTTCATCTCACTAGGGAAAACAAGGTCAAATGATTTTAAAAATGATGATTAACTTACCTGGCTTTTACTTCATAGGGTTCTCTGGGAGATTCCCAGCCCTCGCCTTCATTTAGAATCTTTCATATAAAAGGAAATCAATACGTGAGCCAACAGAAAAAAAACAGAAATATTTGGATCATTTCATTCTACATCTGCATATTCTTCCTTACACTACCCCTTGCCAACACCACCGAAGAAATACATCACCACCCGGACAAATTCATATGTCTACAAATATGGGAAAATCAGGTCCTACCTTCTTCACGACCCCCAGATCATCACTTGCAATCTGGACAATTAACACAAGGGAAAGAAATGCTTAAGTCACAACATATGAAATGCAATGTTTCAGAGGCTTTCGACTAAGTAACACACTATATCATAGTTCATGATGAGATCTTGCCTTGGCTTTAGCAAAATCCAGTAATTCAATCTCAAAATGAAGCTCATCATCTTTTGGAAATTTTCCTGGAGCTGAGACTGGACAATCCTTCTCTGCATAGTGCATTTCAGGTTTCATCTTGAACTGAAACAAAAGAAAAAAAAAAGATAAAGACTTCATAAGCCTTGAAGAATCAAGAAAGTGATCTGAAGGTAACGGAAAATCTGGTGCACTAACACAGTAAAGTTGAGGTAACTCAAGCATATAAACTAAAACCCGTAGAGAAACCAACTTGAAAATGCGAGAAAAGAGACAGCTTTTCAATATACAAAATTAGCAAAGCACTCAAATAACAGTATCTTTGAGCCGAGAAGACATGAGCTGAGTTAGTACACACTACACAGGGACAAGAACAAGAACGTATCTCTAAAAAGGTTAAGAATTACCATTGCAATTTCACCCTTATGCATAGAGGGAATCCCTTCGAGCAATCCAAGGATCATTTTGCTCTTCCCCAAAACATCTCTTATCGGTAAACCTTTCCCTAATGGAACATCCACACATATTCATTCAATGAATCCCTAACAAAAAGCTCAAAGTCCACTGAGAAAAATTCCTCAGACTCACCTCCACATTCTGACCTCGTTGACTCCACTACTACACCATCAAGTGTCCTCACAGTACAATGATAAATAACCTGAGAAAGAAACACTCTTCAGTCTCTCTCTATCGATAACAAAAGATCTTTGAACCTTAGTACCTGATCACCATCTCCGGGGCTTGACTCGCCTCCTCCTCCAGGTCTCACCACCGCTTTCAACAAGCTCCCTGGAACAATCTTCTTCCTCCTACTCCAAATCCAATTCTCCGATACATCAAATTCATAAAACCCCAGCTAAAAACTCCATTAACTCAGTAGGAGATAGAAGAACCACACGAACCTCTTATCGTCTTCCGTTTCGGATTTCTTCTTCTTCGGCAAGTGATTCTGCTCCGCCGCATCCATCGCCGTCGATTTCGATAACCTAGAGTGGAAGATCTACAATTCGAAATCGAAGCCTGAAGCAAGAGTACAAGGCTGAGTTTGATCTCTCTCTCTATCTACCTTCCTCTCTGGGTAGCTCAACTACTCTTGAGTTAAATTCCAGCAAATAAAGAATACTCCCTCCCTCTGTTTCAATATAAGTGGTGTTTGAGGTTTTTACACATGGATTAAGGAAATACAAACTTTTATAAAATTTCACTTACTTACATACAAATAACATTAAATGGTAATAGTTCAACCAATAAGAAAAAAGAGAATATTTTATAATTGGTCAATTGATATTAAATTCTATCTAGGATAAAGAGAACACCACTTAAAATGAAACAAAATAAAAACTTTAAAACACCACTTAAAGTGGTACAGAGGGAGTATATATTTTCTGGGAAATTCTCTTAAATAACTATTTTTAAGTTTTTGTCACAAAAATAACCTTCAAAAAATAAAATGACCAAAATAGACTTTTTTTTTTTTGAAATTTTGATTTTTTTTTATTTATTTTTTAAATTTGAAACCCTAACCCCAAACCCACCCTTAACTCTAAACCTTAAAGTGCAAAATAGTTAACCCTAGGGCTATAAATACATATAAATGAATTTTTTAGCTTCTAAAAAAAACATTTTGGTCATTTTCTTCCTTAAAAACTATTTTTGTGACAAACAAACTAAAATAGGCTATCTAAGGGAATTTCTCTTGAATAATTATTAACAAATTATGAAAATTATTATAAGACAATCGATAATCATTTTTAAGGATCCGAAGCTCATATTAAGTGGTACGGAACAAAACGAACGGATTAGATATTGCAGTATAATTTAATTGTGATTTGTATAAAAGAATCTTATGTTGCGGAATAATTGTGGTTCATCTAAAATAAATAGTTCAAAATAAAATATAAATAATAATATATATATATTAAAAAAATATAACTGCGAGATACATATAATATAGAGAATATATTTATATTTTACAAACTAAAAATCACTAATACCAATATAATTTTTCTAATATATAATTACTATTTAAAAAGTATTTTATAAATCTGAAAGAAAAATGCTATAGTCTCTTTTAGTTTGTTCTTCACAAAAATAGTTCTTAAGGAAGAAAATGATCAAAATAGGTTTTTTTATAAGCTAAAATTTTATTAATATACATTTATATCCCTAGGATTAACTAATTTGGACTTTAGGGTTTAGAGTTAAGGGGTGGGTTTGGGGATAGGGTTTCAAATTTCAAAAATAGAATTAAAAAAATGAAAATTTCAAAAAAAAAAAATTGCTATTGTGGTCATTTTATTTTTCTAAGGTTATTTTTGTGACAAAAACTTAAAAAAGATATCTAAGAGAATTGTCCAATCTGAAATATAAAGTTTAATATATTGTTACTGAGATTTTATAACCAATTATTTTATTTTAAAAATTTATGATTGTTTTAGTTATCTTTAAACAAAATTAAATTAAATATGTATTTTTAAAATAAAAATGTTTAAATCACTATAACATTTTATTGTTGAATTATTTTTATTTTTATTAATTTAATAAATAATATAAAAACCAATAATTTGTTTTTATAAACATACTTAAGTAAATAAAAATATTTGAGAGAATTCTACTTTTACCTCATTTTTGATACTATTATTCATATTAACTTTTTGTAAATGAATATTTTTCATAAATAGTAAAAGTATGAGATTTTATTAAAATTACTCTAAAATATTTAAATTACCATCATATATACAAAAACATCAATGTATTTTACTAATTTCAGATTTTTTTCGAACCTACTTTGAATTTTGGTTTAGTTTAGATTGTATCTTAAACCAAAAATACCAAATTCTTAAGTCTTATTTTTTATATATATTCTAGATAAAAATTAGTTTCTATATTATATTTTTTTATTTTTGATAATTACAACAATAAAATAATCTATCTGCAATTGTGCAACCTCCTAACCGCATCATATTATCATCTTTTAATTATGGGTGCAGTCAATGACTAAATGCGTCCCGCACTACTCTTTCTCTCCTGCCATGTGTTCTACACGTCCCGCAATAACATTCAAGGCCTAGATTTTACGTCTCACAGTTATATTTGTAGTATTTGCACTATAAATAGACGTTCAAATATCCATTCGGTAAGATTCGATTCTATTCAAATTTTGGATTTTTGGGTTACAAATTTCAATCTTATTCAAATGATTATATATTTTGGTTCATGTTCAAATTTGAATCTTTGCAGTTTCGATCCGGGTTTGGATAACATTTTAAATTATTTTTAAAAAAAAAAATCATGTAATTTTAATTTTTTAAAATCTAAAAACAAAAATAATATATAACATGTAAATTTAAATAATATATACCAAAATACATATAACCAACATAAAATTACTTCATGTATGATTCTATAATGAGATTTATTTTATAAATGAAGTAATTTTTTTTGTTCATTATTTAATTATTGAATAAGAAATAAAGTATGATAGGAAATCCCTCACCCCTCCACCCAAATCATTCATGGTATCATAAGCACACCACCTAGGAAGTCCCTCACAAAAATCATCAACAATCTCCATGTGTGTAATGACTGTTACAACTTTATCAAGATCATATCCAAAATCATTGGTAGAGAGTTGATTGTGAGAGACAACAGACGATTCCATCACCTTTTTTTGTGCTAAATAAATTCCATCACTTTAGAGATGGTAAGTGTTCTTGTGGCGATTATAGAACTCAGGTTGTCGAGTGGAAAACTCTGCTTGCACTCGGGAATGAAATTAGTGTGCTGTGACAAATTTCTAAGTTTGTGTTTTCACCATAATAACTGTTGAATAAGTTTTTGCTTAGTGTACCCAATGCTTCTTGGGTTTACCTTGTGAGTAAAATGGATGTTGATAAGTCTTAATGGGCTTTAATGCTGAAGATGCTTCTAGTTGTAATATGAACGTTAGGAATTCCCTATACATAAACCTATTTTGTTTGCTTCAGTTTTTTGCAAATGGTTACAATTTTGTTATGGTCAATGTGAAAACAAAAACCAGTTACATACATCTATTCTTTGCCTCTAACCAGGATAGTTGTTGTGAGCTTCAGTCTTCCAACGATTATATGTTGTCACCTAACAAGAAACTAGACCGGATGATATCATGATGATCGGTTCATGAAAACTGATTTGGTGATGAGTTGGTAGTTGTTAGTTGAGCAAACAATAACATGTTTGACTATTGAGAATTTTTGCATGTGAGAACCTTACCCAACCCATGTTTCTCAATTATTGTCGTTCCTTTTTCTCTTAAAGCATTAAAATACAATACAAAACCGACTAAAGAAAGTCAAGAACATGCAAACCGGTAGTTGCAAGTATGTCGACGTGTTTTATAGATTGGTTTACAGGACCAGTAGTATAATATAGTGATAGGAAGACTCAAAGAGAATAAAGATATTATATATGTAACAAATAGATTCATTTCAAAGGTAGCATAGATTTTTTTTTTTTTTTTGGAGATTAGTATTAGATTTTTTTGGAGTCTAGCTAATTCATTCTCTTGCAATCTAAGTGGGTCAACTTCACACTTATGTCTATATTATAATCAACCATTCACATATACGTTTTCTCTTCAGTACAAAATAATCTTAAACTATACTATTAAACATCGTAATTTTCGTTAAAACGCGCATTTACCACTGATATGTTTATCATACACCAAGCTGTTTTTGGATCTTAGCATTTATGTGTTCTTACCTTTTTTATATTCGTTAATTTTACCTTTTTATGTGGTTTCAGAGTAGAAGAATACACAGAATACTTTTAAGATAAACATATGAACACTTCGAGATTGTAAATTCCAAAAATCGAAGTATGAATACATAGACCAAACATGCATGTATTGGCGCGTTATTTTCTTCAAAACAATCATCTACTGTTGTAGTACTATTTATTGTTTACTCCCTCCTTTCATATTACTTGTCGTTGTAGAGAAAAAATTTCGTTTCAAAATAAGTGTCGTTTTAGAGTTTCAATGCAAAATTCATTAATAAGATTCATAGGTAATTATGTTTTTATTTTTTTATTGGTTGAAATATGGTTAGGTGTATAGGTAATTGTGTTTTTATTTTGAAAATATATAAAATCATATGTTTTCTTAATATGTGTGAATAAACCTAGAACGATATGTAATATGAAACGGAGGGAGTATAATTTTGATACCTGGAAGGAAAAAAAAAGGTGCAAGTAGCGGAGTCGTGTGAAAATGCAAGCGAATTTCATAAACTCATATACAAACAATTACAATACCACTAGTAATAAGTTATCACTAATAACGAACGGCGCCGAGCAGTCAACGTACAGAACACTAGCATCCAACATGTGGGTCCCCCTCCAACAAACATAAAACCTTTTTCTTTTTGATCAAACCATAAAACCTAAAACCGGTTCCCAATCTAATGTGAATCCGGACATCGGATTTAGTCAAACCGGCTTAGCTCGAATAGGTTGACCAGAGTGGCTTAAGTAGATCATGGCTGCAGAGATTGAGAGAGAATAACAAGACTATACAATGGTATTGAATTGAAGACTAGAGCAAGATTAACTGTCATTTGGATTTGGTTTAAGCTGGTTAAACAAGAAAAGGAAAGAGAAGTTTATTAAGTTATATTCACTCTATTTGATATATTAGTGTTATTCTAGCTTTTAAATTTTGCTTTATTATAAATATCGTTTTATTTTTCTAATACAAATATTATATAACTTTTAAATACAAATATTATATAAATTTAATAACTTTACCTTTATTTTAATTTATTAATTAATAAAATTAAACAAAAAATTATATTAAATAAGAATAAAATTTTAAAATTAAATATTTTTTTAATTTGTGTATAAAAAATTTTAAACGATATTTATTATGAATTGGATGAGTATGTTTTTGTAACAGAGCATTCTAATTCAACACCAAAATGTGCACATTTTGGTTTGTGCTTGGTACATCTTGGCAAAACCAACAAAAATGCCTAATAAATTACGGTTGAACTAGAGCCTAGAGAAAGTGTATTAAGGGCATCTCCATTCCCACTCCATATTTTACTCCAAAATGGAGTAGAAAATGAAGTATGAATAAAAAATAAAAATTTATTCCATTTTTGGAGTAATCTTTTATTTTTTGTTCACATTTCATTTTCCACTCCATTTTGGAGTAAAATATGAAGTGGGAATGGAGATGGTTTAAAGCCGATAAAAAATCAGTTATTTTGACACTCCATACTTAAGCTTAAGAAAATAATTAGGGTTGACAAATAAAACTACATATTCTGTTCTAAGTATAAGATGTTTTAGGTGTAACGAAAAATATTTTAAAAATATAATTTTACCTAAAATAACACTAAAATTATAAGTTATAATTACTAAAACTAACTATAAAGTGCATAATTTTAAATAAAATTACAATTGTCTAGAAATTTAAGACATCTTTATATTTTGAAATATCCATAATTTTCTTAAACATTTACATTTTGAAATGGGGGAATATAACATTAATTAAAATGATTCATGATTCATGATTCATGATTCGTAATTTAAAAACTAAAGGTACGACATAAAGATTTCGTACTTGTCAATAAAACAAAACGACAATGTAGAAACCAAGACAACTAAAAACATATGCCATTACTCAAATTTCGTTATCAGAGTAATTAGCAATAACTAACCTGACGACAGCATGTTTATTTTTGTAATAGCAAATGGGCTAGAACAAAGTCTGCACGTTTCTCCACATAGAAGACACCAGCATTTAATCAAATCCAGTTCCCAAACCGTTCGTGCGCTCCTGGATAATAAATAATACTTCATCCGTTTCATAAATAATATTTTCTCTATTTCATAAATAATATTTCATTCGTTTTATTTTAGTTATCGTTCTAAATTTATACATACATATTAAAATATATATAATTTTATATATTTTTAAAATAAAAATAACACTTATTTTAAAACAAACTTTTTTCTCCAGATACTACAACTATAATATCAATCAATGATAGGAAGCACTTTAATTCACGGAGCTAATAAAAAAGCTCGTTAGGCGAATATTAACCAGAAGTTCAGAACCAAACAGTTAGGTTTTTATTCATCATAAAATCGCCTCTCATTTTTTTTTTTTTTTTTGAACACTTTTTTTTTTTGTATTTATCAGTTGTTACTGCTCTGTGTCAGTAGTTGTCTCTCAAGTGGCAATCTCATTTATTTATTATCACCAACATATTTATATTTATGATATTTTCATAGTTAATTTAGTAGTATTACTCCTTCTATAAATAGTTTTGTTTAAAAACATAAATATTTAAGAAAATTATTACTTTTAAAAACATATCTTTCAATTAATTATTAAAAAATTAACATTATTTTAATAGTCATAATATCTAGTAAATGAAAAAAATGTATTAAAATATGAAAATTTTCTTCTGCTAAAACTATTTACAATAAACAAACAGAGGGAGTAATTTTTGTTGTCTGAAATTTAACTGTAAGACATGATTAGGATTGTCTAACCTCCTCTTAAGACAGTTTAGCATATGCAAAGATTACAGAAATGATTCATCTACTAATATTGGCAAACAAAATTATTCAACAATCCTTTGGCTTTTTACTAATACTTTCTCCATTGCTTAAGAGTTGTGAGAACAAAAGAGAGGGAGAGAGGAAAGAGATTACTAAAGCTACAGCCCGGTTACAGACTGATATTATTTAATTTCCCAGAGAGAACCAAAATCAAACAAAAAAGAAAGAGCGTCTCCTCTCTCAATGCTGCTTTTTGTTTTTCCATCAGTCATCATCAATGGTGGTTAAACGATCCAAAACCTCGTCTTTGTCCACATCTTCCTCCTCCCTTTATCTATATAAAACCCTAATTTCGCCACTACTTCACTACCACTGTCTTCAAAATCTAATCTTTTATTAAACCCCACAAAATCTTCAAACTTTCCCTAAAAACACCCAAAAGTAGTCAGTAAGCCCACTCCGAAGGCAACCGAGGCTCGTTCACTGCACGCTCTATCTTCATCTGGCTTGAGAATCCGCCATTGTTGCCCCTCTGTCTCCACGACGCATCTGTTAATTAAACCCAAAATGATTATAAAATTAACTAATTAATTAAAATATTAATAAACCAAATGATAACGGGTTTGTTTGTTATACCGTTGAAACTAGCTGAAGACTGTACTGGTGTCTGGTGGACCACAGGTTCGTTTAGGTTAAGGGCATGCGCCACTCGAGCCGGAACCAAAACCGTACCAAGAGCTAAACCGAAAGAGTTAAACCAACATTTCACATCAGAAAAGATTCTTAAACAAATAAAAAAATTAGACGGTTAGGATTAAAAGTCTGTAGAACTTACTGGGCTTCTTGCGAGTCTCGCCGGTTACAGGGGAAGTTTGGTCAACACGACGAGGCAAGAACACGCCGGTTCCGGTTGAACCACGTTTTCCGGTACGGTCTCCGAGGAAAACAGCACGCATGCCCGAACCATCACGCCTCAGTGGCGGCGGCCATGCAGATGGCGACAAATCCACATGAACAGTACTTTTAGTGTGATTATTCACCCTCTGCTGCGCTAATTGACGATGGTGTTTCATCATCTGTTGTTGCTTAAGCTGCTGAAACTGCACCAAAATCAAGAAAACAAAACTCAGAAAAAAAAAAAAAAATACTGAAGAATCGATACTGAGAGAGAGTTGCGGTTAGATTACTTGAATAGCTTGAAGCTTTTGGTATTGAAGAGATTGGCGGCTGTAGAAGCCGGAGCCGTCGTTAGAGACTTTCGCTGCGGCGAGAGGGTGTTTTCTGGGATGATCAAGAAGTCCTCTACCACTGTGGTTGTTGTTGTAACCGTTGATATTCATCATCGCCAGTTCCTCCGCCGCGGCACAGTATAGATCCCACGCCGCCGCCGTCGCCTGAGAAGAAACTCGCGTCTGACTGGCGAAACCGCCTCCACACCGAGTCGACTGAGTCGGACCCCACGCCTGAACAAACACCATAAGAAACCGTTAGAGAGTAAAAAAAAACCATTAAAAATCACAAATCTAAGGGAAACAGAGAGAAAATAATGATATTGACGGTCGAGTTACCTTGGCGTTGTCATCGTGAAGAGTTGACTGAACCATTTCCCGGCTCAATCCGGCTAAGAAACTCTCATCGTCACCAAAACTCGAGTCCAATCCAAATCCATGACTCGGCTCGTACGGGAACACAGACTCTTTGTTCTCCTTCTCCACGAGGAAATCATCGTCGGTGAGAAACTCCGGCGGAAGCCAGAACTCAACGTCGTCGACTAAACAAGCAGGTTCCATGGCTTCGTAAAGTTTCGATAGTGAGTTTGAGATATCAAAGGGAGGGTCCCAGTTTCAGAGGAGGGGGAAAGAGAATGAGAGAGAGGTATTTGTAGGAGAAGAAGAAGTGGTGGTGGTGGGGAAGAGGTTTTGTTTCCACGCGCCTGCTTTTATAAATGGACGCCACGCGCTTATGAATACAGCGTACAGGGAGGAGTGAGTGTGGGCCTACTAGTAGGGGTAATGGCAAGTACGTTAGTGGGACATACTCTCTGAACACGTGATAGGGTTAAAACCGTAACCTTTCCGGCACATGTTTAGTTTAAATTTACGAAATTGCCCTTACAACTTATGCGGTCCCCAGATTCATGATGATTTTTTTAGCCCTTTGTGTGTGTAACAGAGGCATTGAGTGTGAAAACGTGTATCAGACGTTTTTGATTCGCGTATATCCATCGTACCGTTGTATTTTTTTTTGCCATTTATGGTTACACACACAAGTCGCGTCTCTTCTTTGGGTACGTTGAACATTTTCGTGATTTCGAATGATTATTATAAAAAAATAACGTTACAACAAAAAACAGCTTATTACAACAAGGATATTACCGTAATTTGACAGAAGATATGGTGTCACACACGACGGTACCGTCGTGGAAAGCGCGTTTATTTAGGTTTGATAGGTACTTTCTCGCTAGCTTACGCAAATGACGGTTATGCCCCTCGAACCTTAAGAATTTCCGTTGGATATCTATAACGGTGCCAAACCAGATGGATTCTCTTAACTTTGACGTGTGAAGACACGTGGCACATTTTAATTAGCTATCTTTTTCAATGTGACATTTGGCTCAATCTCAGAACCCACTTGGCAAACCGGGAACGGGACGTGATTCTTCGCTTAGAAGTTATTCCATCTCATTTTCCACTACTTTTATTCATTTTAAAGTACAATTTTCAAATTTCTTCTAAAATAAGTTTCATAAATTATAAAGGGGATTATGTAAATCAAAAGTTTAGTCGACTAAATAACACATGGATAAACATGAGATGTCACTGACGATAAACGGACACGAGATGTCTAAAGCAAGGTTCACAATTAAAAAGACAATGTTGTTGTATTTATCTACTTTAATGGTATGTGTACACATCTAGGCGTTTCATATCATATTATATATTTATCCATCCTTAACGCGGATATTTTAAAAAAAAAACAAAAAAAAAACTCAAGTCTCTTTATCAAATTTTCTACTTTTTATTTACTTAAAAATCAAATTTAAACTATAAATAAATAAAATAAATCAAACGTTATGAATCTAGTAAACCAGCAAATCGAACATAATAAAAAAAAATTGGATCTAGCAAATCAATTAAATTTAAGATTTTAAATATATGTTTAATTTTAAAAATAGAATTTTTTTCCAAATTACTGTACAAAATTAAGATAATTTACATAAATTTATATTGCCATTTATTTTCATAATTTAAATTAGTTCTTAAAATAATTTATAATATAACAAATATAAACATTTTAAAATATAATAAAATTAATTTAAGTATATATAATTATTATTATGAACTTTAAATTAGATATAATTTTAATTTGGATTATTTAAAATAATTATAATTTTAGTAAAATATTATAATAGTTTTGAGTTTTATATTAACTAACAAATCAATTTAAAAATATTTAAAAATAAATATTCTAAAAGTAAAGTATGATGTCAAATGGAAAGATATATATAGTCATTATAAATTTATTTGTTTAAAATGGATTTTGTATAAATTATATCAGTGAAACCATTTTAAATTAGTATATACTTCTTCTGTTTCAAAATATTTTATGTTTTAACATTTTCACACTTATTAAAAAAATATATAAAGTTTTAGTTACCAATACATTAATTTCCGTAATTAATTATTTTTAATAATTTTAACCAATAGAATTAATAAATATAATTATATGTTTTGAAGTTTAAATTTAAAATTAATAAATGCATTGAAAATGTAAAAATATTTTTTTTGAAACATTTTTTTTTTAAAACATAGAATTTTTTGAAACGAAAGGAGTATTACATATTGTTTAAATTAAAATATAATTTATTTAGAAGAAAAACTGCTAGGAACACTTAAAAATTGTTGAGTAAGTACAGTAGTTAATGGTTTATAATTTTTGCTCTCAATTTTGAACCTCATGCAGACCATTATTAAATGCAGTAAATTTGTCTACAACTAAAGAAAAAATATTGAAGGCAAATTAAAATGTAGTACAGACGCCTATGTGTTTCTTCTATTTTTCCTGCCTAGTGCCTTCTATTTAAGAATGACGCATGATACATTTTCCTTCACATGTTGGTTAGCTTTACGATATATAGTTCAAATACAGTACTAATTGTGCATATTGTTTCATGCCAATGTTACTTAGCCTTTCCATTATATTACTAAATGTTGAAAGGAGATGATGATGATAATGATGATGTATCGGTTTATTGCTGATGGGAGAATGAATGTTTACTGTGTTTGGCCTCCCACAAACTTTCCGAAATCAGAAAACACATTTCCTTAAAATGAAATAAAGTAAAGCAGAAAGAGAGCTTTGATTTTGATTTTCTCTTAAGTATATCAACAACCTTTCTTTTCTGCCGAAAGATAAACCGGAATTATTACAACATTTTTCTTCTTACTTATTTTGACTTATCACAAACAAAAATAAAACCGCTATTATTACCACCTCAATTAATATTTTTGTTTTTTTTGAGGAATGCTCAATACTCCATCCGTTTCAAAATGTTACATATTTTAGATTCTTCATACAATTTAATAAAACATATTAAATTTATATAATTTTTTGTGATTATTTTTTCCATAATTTTAAGCCAATAAAAATCCAGTAAGTACAATTTTTTTTTTAAAAAAAATGCAATTAGTTAATAAAACATGCATTAAAAATATAAAAATAGATATTTTTGAAGCAAAAATTTTCTTTAGAATATGCAACTTTGTGAAACGGAATGAGTATATTATTATTGATGCTTTTAATTCGTGTGGAAAAATCCCACTCCATTGTCGTTTTTTAATGACTAAAATCAGAAGATCGAGGCCCTTAAACTTGGTTTAATGATACGATTAAATCAGCTTTCCTACATTTAATTAATAAAAAATTACAACATACAACTTAATATAGTTGTGGATGGGTCTCTTTATTCACTGGCCAGAATACGTGCACTACATGCTTTCCTGTCTTCGTCGATCCCAAAGAAATAAAAAAGAACACACACACAATAACATAATACTGGTTCAGTAAAGCTGAGTCGGCAGTCTTAGCTGATTATCACTTGCAAAAAATCATTAAAGAATGATCCACAAACTACACTTCATGGTTCCTGATACATATTGTCTGTATAATTGTGTTTAAACTTGTAGTTGTGTGCTAATCATTTTCTTAGGGATTATGTAACAATCTTTAACTGTTTTTTTAACTCGGTTGCTATTAAGGTAATTGGTTCAGTTGTCTCATGTATTGCTTTAGATTCTCATAACAATAAGCTTACATACTCATACGAATTCCGAAATAGTGGTAGTTCTTGCTCATTTCATTAACTTTATGGGTAGGTAACAAAGTTTTAATTTATCACTTTCTTTATGTCAACATTTGATGCCCTCGGACTATGTTTTATGGAGTTCTACTTCTACATGATACATACTAGACACCATGTGCAATAATTTTTTTTTTTTTAATTTACATTATATTTAAAAATAAAATTGTATTAATATTGTAGATGTTATTATTTTTTACCAATATTTGAATATAAATTTGATTTAATTAAACAGAAAATTAAATTAAAAATAATTTAGTTTATTTTAAATTATATTTAAGAATATATATGTATATATTTACAATTATAATATTAGATAGATTTTTATGAAGTATTAAATTGGTTCTTACTTTATATTTTGTTTCAAGCGCTCGAACTTTTTGGCCGGCCTTGCATACATGATGCGATCGTCTGAAATGTGGACAAATCTTGACTGTATATGATTTTAACAATGATTATTTTTCTTTTATTATAGCTTTTTGTTATCTTGTTTTTATGGGTGGATGGTGGAGTTCACTTTGGTTTCGGTGACAATAATAATAACACGATGAAAAATATCAAATAATTATACAAGCTTGAGCGATATATAAAGGAGTGTTTTGGGGTGGTGACCTAAAGCTTTGTATGTTTCCATAATTTACTCTCCTTTGCCTCGTCTCATTTTTCTCTTTTATATACTTTTTTTTTTTTTTAACTTACCTTTTTGTTTGTTTCGGAAAATTTAAATATAATCTGGTGCAGCTTCTATTCCCAACCATATAACCACATGGGACCTTCTCTTGTTACCTCGTATACTTAAACTATTTCTTTATCGTTGCGACTTGAACCATATATTGTTGATTCATTAAAGATGCATAGAGCCAGAAATATGCAAATCCTTACTTTCTAATTAAATACATAGCCCTGTCTAATTAAGATCTTAGAACATGATTAACTCATGATTTTAAGGCGGATTCTTAGCTTTTTTAAATAAAAATTAAAAAACAGTTTCTTAATTTTCGATAAGAACCTTATCATAAAACCCTCCGTTAATCATGGTCTTAGATAATCTTTGTATCGTACTAATTTGCAGAGACTAAAAAAGATTTGATCTCTCCTAGTGGCGGACGTAGGTATGTATCAACGGGGTCCTGTGCCCCCGGTTCATTCTTTGTTTTCTTTGACGAATTATATGAAAATGTTTTCTAACTAACTCAAGTGCCCCCAGCTAATTCAACTTCTATGATAGTTCTCCCAGCTATAATCCGACACTGATCTCTCCATTATTTTATTGGTAAAAATGTTATTGCTAATTTAGTGATGGCTTTGTGAATCCTTTAACAAAATAACATAATTTATATGAGAATACCATCGATTATTTGACTGTGGGATTTGTAAAACCAGCCCCATATAAATTATCGTTTTGGAAACTAATGTGAATTTTTGTCTTGAAGGAACTAAAACTAAGATAAATGTTACCAATAAAATATGGTTGTTACCTGGAAAATGATTGGTGACAATTAAAACATGTTCATCATAACTAGTGTAGAACTTTTATATGCGATGAAGTAGCTTACATTACAAGCAAAAACATGCGAAGATCTATCACTACAGTCTACACACAGTGTTAAAAGGTTTTGAGAAGCTAGGGCTTGGTCCTTGTGGTTTCATTGCATGTGAAGCGTGGAGCCTACGCACGTGAAAGAAACATGTGCGATCCAACTAACCTAAATCTAATTCGTCGCAATTAAAGCAACAAATTATTTATCTTAATTCTTGTTTAATCATGTCATTCCATTCCTTCATGTCTTGAGTTTACAACTCATCTTAGCGTGTTTTGCGCGAAAATCCATAATCAAGAACCATGAATGTGAAATCATCATTATTCTCAGTCTTTTAATTGAAGTTTTAATTTTGGAGAAGAGTTGATTTTTAGCTTTTCTTAATTAAAGAAAAAATAAATCTTAAATAAGAGATATAAGAATTATTTTTTAGTCGAAAATAATATATATATATATATATAATTATGAATTAAAAACTTCGGTTAAGAAACCGAGGATAATGATGCTCTGAGTCTGAACCGTACATATATTCAGTTTAGCTGTCTGATTGAATGTGTGTCAAATATATAATATTCCTTGTCGATTTCGAATAGTAGAGTATATTAGTCGAAAAAAGAAAAGAATATTGTACTCACTTATCCAAAACTGTAGTGTTCATGTTTTTTTAATTTATTTTATAAAGTTCAACTGAAGATGGAATCTGGTGACTAGAATTGTTCGGTAGTATTGTATATAACTCAAAATGTTTCTAAAAATGTCAAATAATATGCAACTTTTTTTCATAGTCATCTATTGATATATCTATCTTATTAAACCCCGCTCTTAACTGATATGCTAACGAAGACTCCACCCTCTATATGTGATCTCAATTCACAGATTATGACTAATTTCGTTTAACCAACTTACAGAGACTTGGGTCTTCCAACAGTTTGAGTAGATAATCTCATTTCATAAGATGATTTTAGAGCATATCTGCTTACCCTCAAGCTAGTACTTATCAATGTGTTGGGACCACATTAGTTTGGATAGGGTTCTTTACCAATTAAAACACATTTGAAATGTAATTTCTGTATGATTCATTAACATCGGTGGATAAGATGTTTTATTAAAATACCCAGTAAAGGCCCATGGAAAATAAGAAAAATACTTCAGCCCAGCTGTACTTCAAGGAAATCATTAGTTAGCCCCGTAAAAATTAATTATTAGGAATAGGCAGCATGATTTCACAATGTATTGGGTCTTAACTCTTAAAGATGACTGCAAGTAGCCCTGAGCATATTTATCCTGAACTTTTGAACCAAACCAAAAAAATAAAGTTCGGTTTGGATCTGGATACTAAACCAAAAAATTAAAACTGAACCAGAATCGAACCGAAAATCGAATGAATATTCGAATTTCTATAATATGCTTTATATATTTATAAATATTAACTATATTTACTTCTAAAACAATAAAATAATTAAAATATTATTATTTATAAGTTAAAATACCAAAAAAACGAACTACTAGAATATTTTTATCTAAAATATTTAAAATTATCTGAATTATCTAAATTTTTATTTGAAAGTCTTAAAAAATCTGATATTTAATCCAAAAATTGATTTTTAACTTTTTAACACGAATTAACTGAAATACCAAAACTAAATTAGAAGAGAATGAAATCCAAAGTTACTTTGGAAACAAACTGGTTCCTAATTTTGTTACTCTAACCAAACCAAAAACTGAAATAACCGAACCGAAATTATACTAAACTTTCTAAATATCAAAATAGATTATAAACTTCTAGAACCAAAAACTGAAAAAGCGAAAAAAACAAATCATAACTGGACCAAAAACCGAAGGTCTAAGGCTAACTGCAAGTCTGCAACTCGAGCTCTACTAATCCTTTACCCAAAAGATCGACATATGTCCATAGATTTGAATTGAATTTCAAAAATTTTATATTCAATTCTAATCATTTTTTTATCTAGAGACTTTCATATTCAGAATCAGCAAAAAATAAATAAACAGATAATGATAATTTTATTGGTCACCATAGCTATAAATATAAAATTAAAAATATGAGTAAATTAACTAATGCCTGAGTTAGAAAAACAGATGATTTGAGTGGATGGCTAATCTCATCTTTACTAAGCTACTTCTTAAAGCCTAGTTGCTTTGTTACTCCCATGTATTTATATCATGCATTGGTTATAAAAATCCACTTAGGTCTCACTGGTTGAAACGATGCGGTTGCGGTTGCAGTTGTGAGAGTTTGCGAATGTTATGGTTGCAGTTTTTAGCATTATATATTAAGCGATTCATAAGACTGATACTGTGATTAGAAATTGTTGCGTTTATGAAATATTTGTGACTGGTTGATTATGATATACTACAACGGTCTAATAATAAATTACTAATATTAACATATTATAATATTATTAAAATATCAAAAACATACTAATATGATAAAATATAATACCTATTAATATAATATAATTAATAACAATATTAATTTTTCATTTATTTTTTAGTTTATATGAAAGTTATAATTTCATTAAAATTTATTTTAAGATTTATGTTAGAACTTTTAAAATAATATTTTATTTCATATATGTATTTATATATTAATGTTTAAAAATTACATTGAATAGTTTTGGTTTAAGATTATTATAAAATTAAAATTATATTGTTAGTGAATTTAAATTGATATATATATATATATATACTATAATATTTTTTTTATTTTTTTTTGTTGAATAAATATATTTATTTACAAACTACAACCGTCCGCAACTGTAAACGATAGCGGGAACCAGCTTTTGATTTTATGAGGTTTAAAACAGTTTGAAGTGATTTGTAGTTTTTTGTGGTTGATGCAAAACACAAACAACTACTACCAACCGCAAAATCTACGTCTGGGGGTGGTAGCGAAGAAACCGATCACACCATTAATCAATTAGAAACGTAGAGACGCACATGAGACGAACACTTCATAATGGCTATATATATATATGATTAGTTCACACTGAAGGTGTAAGAGCTCTGTCGGTTATACTAAGCCAACTAATAGTTACATAACCACAAGGTGGCGATGTAGTGGTAAACAAATTTTGGGATTGTTAGGCAATTCAGGTTTGAAAATATCTCATTACACTTAATTTTGGGACCACATGGATATATGTCTATTTTACAGCGCATTTGAATATCTGGAATGAAAATTCATCCGTTATCTGCACTATTTTTTGAGGATTAGTCTTAATCTCTTCATGTACTTGGAATACCCCCAAAATTAGAAAACAATAAAACTAAGAGTTGCATAAGCTGATGATCAACGTGGATGATGTTTTGAGGAGATGATGAGCATGTTCAAAAAAAAGAGAGGAGATACCGAGCTCAAAAAATCAATTGCATACTCAGGAGGTATAGCATCTAGTGAGAGATGTGATGAAGCTATCTATATATTGGCTAGTTACTATGGTTGTGAAAAGTTTACACATAGAGACTCATATATTTTGAGCAAAAATTTAAGCAAATACGATTTCAGATTATCTAGTATATATAAAAGTGATTTTGTCGTCTTTGTTTTGTTTCTGTTAAGTATTTAATATTTTTTTTTTGGACAAATCTGTTAAGTATTTAATATAGAACTAATTGTTTGTCTGTAAATTCGCAGATATAAATAATTTAAAATTTTAAATATAATATAATAATTTTTATTAGAAATTGTATTAGCGAAAATTGAATGTGAATTTATTTTTCAGATATTTTTAATAAACAGATTTTATATATTTTACTTATGATTTTAAAAGTATAAGTATGGTGTTTTGGTATTTTATTGAATTGTATCATCAATCATAGTAAAATAGTTAATATATCCTCTACTTATTATGTTTACATTCTGATTAAATTAATATTTTACGTATTGTTAAAAGTTATGATTTCTAAATATTAATCAATTGATACTTATGAAATTCATACATCCTTATAATATATGCTAAAAATAATAGTACATGATTTTAAAAAATAATAATTGCTAAAAATAGTACGTATGTTTTAAAATTATTGAAATCACAAAAGAATTTCTTCAATTAATAATGGAGTCATTCACCATGTGGGCTATTAGATGCGAAACATGTAAAGTTTTAAAATAAATAACTCAATAATTTTAGTTAGTAAAAAGTTTGAAAGAATTATAAAAATAATCAGTGAAATAATTTGGATAACTTAAATAAATTTAGACACACTACATATATAGTTTCTAAGTTAAGTTTCCATAATATTTTTAAAACCTGACCTTATAATCATTTTAAATAAATATATAGCTGATTAACACTCTTGTTCATTAATAATGAGATTTTTTAAACATTCTTATATATTTTTTTTTTTGATCAAAAAACATTCTTATATATATATATACAAAAATTAATTAGTTTGTAAACTAAGTATTTCCATTTAGATGTTTTTATTGAACTCCAAGAAACATGAGTTCATGTAACAAATTAATCCAAGCTTGTATGTAACTTCCAAATCACAAAAATATTAAGAAAACATAATTATATATTTGTGAATTTCTGTTAACTAAATAAAATTTCAAGAATTTATATATATATATATAGTTGATTTGTAGGTAAATTATTTCCGTCTATATGTTTTTATTAAAATCCCCCAAAATAAATTCATGTAACAAATTAATATATGTTTGCATGTAAGTTTAAATCACAAAAAATATTACGAAAACATAACTTTATATTTGTGAATTTCTTTTAATTAAATAAAATTTAAAGAATTTGCAAATAATGATTACAAATACTTAATCCAATAACACAAAAAATTTAAAAGAATTGATAAGATTCATGATTTAATAACACAATAATTTATTGAAAACTAAAATACTTTTAAATTCAACTGAACTTCTAAATTTAATATTTCCACTTTAGTGATAACCTTATAAACTTTAATCTAAGTTTTCAAATATCTTTTTACTACATAATTTATGATTAATACAAAATTGAAGATTCATTAACAAAAAAAAACTTTATAACCTTTCTAATATTCATATTATTTTGTCTGCCACTTTATATTTTACTAGAATTATGGCCCATGCTTTGCATGGGTAAAATGATCTGTAAAAATTATATACCAATTTGAAAAGCAAAGGTCATGCAAAAAAAAACTAATTTTTAAAGTGTATAGTTATAATTAAATTTATGAGACTAAAAACATGTATTTTGGTTTTTGAAGAAAAAGCAGTGTTTAAAATTTATTGGTAATTCACTGGATATGATAATAAACTTGATAAATATATAACAACAGTACGCAATCAAACTAAAAACTAAAAACAGTCCGTTAATTAGAAATCTAGATAGAAGAACAAATATATTAGAAAGCTTGCATGTTTAGTGTTCACAAAAACTTGCAGGCTTTTTTAATGGATCAAAAAATGTGAATTACCAGATGAGAACATCTGAACATGTACTTTTATAAGTGGTACGACATGTGATTCCTTCCACTTTCGAAACAGGTTCTGAAAAAATTATAATCGAAAGAAATACTATTTTGATGAATCATATACAGTACTCGATGTTTAGCAAATGCTTTGAGAAACTGTAGACCTTAAATCAAAATATCAAATTTAAATAGAAATTAAATGTGAAAATAAACATAACTATACTTTTCTCTGGTATGCGATTATAACATTATTTTCTTTATGATGGTAGTTAGTGTTAGATATTGAGTAACAATTGTCTGCCATTTTCCCTAAAATAACAAAACGATACAAATATCTTCAACTGACAAAAATTAAAAATATTCTCCAAAACTTGCTGCAGACAAAAAATAAATGAAAAAATGATTACCTTGTATCCCCTTAGCATTGACCAAATACTATGATTGAAAACATTTGGCTGAACATCAAATAAAAAAAATGTTGGGTCGCCATAACTTTATAGCGTCAGGATCTTCTTGTTTGCATTTTTATCCAGCGAGTGTTTATGAATCAAGTTATCAGTTTAATATGTAGAAGTAAAAGAGGTTGAGATCGTGGAGAACAATAGATAGGATAATGGGGGTTGGTTTTGCTAAAATAAACTGAAAATATATTTTTAACTAATTTTATTCTTAAAATAAAAATAAAACAACCATTTTATTTAAAAATTGTAAATGACACATGTCATAATATAATTTGTTGAGTGACTTGTGCTTTAGTATATAAGGGATAACTATTTCTAATATTTACGTTATTTTATCTATCAATTCCCTTATAACTATTTTATAGCCATGTAAACCATTTCTAGTATTCATACTATTTATCTAACAAATAAATTCATGCTTACATGTAAAGTTTAAATCACAAAAAAAATTATTAAGGGAAAACAAAATCACATATTTTGATTTCTATTAATTTAACAAAATTACTAGTAATGTTTGTCCATGTAAGATTAAATTCCTAAGAATTTATGGGGAATTTTCCAAAAATAACCTAAAACATGGTTTTAAATGTAAAAATATATCCCAACTTCATTCAAATGCAAAAGTAACATAAAAATTTAGTGAAATTACAATCAATCCATTATAATCAAACAAAAACAAATATACATTTTTACAAATATGACCATTGGAAGTCTTCTGTGAGACTTTCTAAAAGTTTTTTCATATAGTAGATCTTAAAAATAATCTTTAAATTTTATTAAAAAACATTTTTATCGGAGAAAAATTGAAATCTTGTAATTATAAACATTTGTAAATGATATAATTCAAGATTTAGTAAAATTGAATTGTTTTCAACATAGATTAGTAAATGTAGATTGAGTCAAGATATTCTTTGGTTTAGAGTTTGACAACATATGTTATAATATTATTTTTATTTTTAAAGTTAAATTTTGGAATCTTAAGTAATTATTTTTGTTGACATATATGTGTTTAGTTTTGTGTATATTAAACATTTAAAGGTTGATTTTAAGTTTAGTGAAATGTTTTGTTTCAATTTAGTTAGTTATAGAAGTTTTCTAATAGTCAATTTAAGGGTTAGAAGACTTTCAAGAAGTTTACTGAAAGTCTTTTGAATCTAAAATATTTAATCTTATTGAAAATTTTGTCTCTATATAATTTTTTTTACACATTTTCTCTATTCTTCTTAAATTGATGCAACAAAAATGTAATGTTTCTCACTCTAATTTTCTAATCTCTCTCTAATCTCTTTGAATTTCAAAAACACCAAACTTCATATCAATTTTTCATTTTTTGTTTCATGTCTTTTTCATTGATTTATCTTGTTTTTGCATGTTTTCATTATATGGTTCTTATCGTCTACTTCTTTAAAGGTAGATCTATAAATTTTGAATATTTATAAAAATTTATGTGTTTTATATATTAGATCCTAAAAAGTTATAGATTTAACTTAATGTGATTGTTTATTTATTATTTAAACATTTAAAAAATATTTTTGAAGCTTTTTATGTTTTGAAGCCATTTGATTTTTTTTCATATGCATGTTTTTCAGATATGAGTCGGACTTTGGAAGACTTCTAACATATAATGCACTAAAAAACTTATATGAAGTCTTCTGGCTGAGTTTTCTCCCATGTCTCCTCTTTCATAACAAATCTGAGAGTTTTCGTAAGTCTTCATGTCTGATTTTTTTCATTCTTCTTGTTGCTTAAAGCTTTTACCTTTTTTCCAAACTAAAATTCTCCAACCTCTCTCTTATCTTTTTGAACTTGAAAAAAAAACTTTATATCAATTTCTCATTTTTTGTTTCACGTCTTCTTACTAATTTATATTGTTTTAATTTTGCAGGTTTTTTATTACAGGATTCTCATCTTTCATTTCTTTGAAGATATATCTATAAATTTTGGATATGTATTTTTGTTTGTTCTATAAAGATAAATCTATTTCATCTTTCACTTCTTTCTCTGTTTTGAAATCATTTGAACATTTTTATATATGCATATTTTGCATATATGAGTCAGACTTTGAAAGACTCCTAACATATAATGCACTAGAAAACTTTCTGGAAGTCTACAAGAAGTCTTCTGACATTGTCTTCTCTTATGTCCGAGAACTCTTCTGGGCAGTCGTCTAATATATATTGCACTAGAAGACTTCTTAGAAATTTTATGACAGAGTCTTTTCCGCTTGGAAAGTCTTCTATCATATAATGCATTAAAAGACTTCATGGAAGTCTTCTGACGAAGTCTAATCCCATGTCAAGTGGAGTCTAAACTTATCTTTGTGGAAAAATGATCTCTAACTCTATGTGTAATAGTTTTGTTTTTTTGTCTATTTTATGATTTGTATGTGTACTTTTTTTGTTTTGGATTCTTTTAAAATTTGAATTGTCAAAAGTACTTGATATTCTTGAAGTTATTGATACAACTTCAATAACAAAACAAAACAAAACAACACAAAACTTAGTTAAATTTATTAAAATTAAGGGAAAAAACTTCTTAAGAAAACTTAGTCAAATCACAAAACATCAAATATTACATAAGTTTAAACATATAACATTTTCACTAGAAGTCTTCTGGGAAGTTTTCAGAAGACTTCCAGAAAGTTTTCGAAAGACTTTTGAGATGTCTTTTCGGAAATCTTTTAACATATAATGGACTAGAAGATTTCCTAGAAGTTTTTTGATATAATCTTCTCCCATGTCAGGTGGAATCTAAACCTATCTTTCTGGAGGAATTTAAGCGGGATTTTAAATTTAAGCGGAAAACTTAAATTTTAAATGAAAATTAAAATTTTAAATGTCGTGAAAATTAAAATTTTAAATTTCATGAAAATTTAAAAGTATATATTATGATATTAAAAGACACATTAAACATATTTTGAAATTGAAAATACAAATTTTACAAAAACTAACAGAAAAGACTTCTCCAAAATTTTTTTCTCATTAGCTAAAAACATTAATAAAATATTTTCATTGTTATCACCAATTAAATTTTGAATTTTATTCAGGAGTTCTAATATCAATAAAATATTAAAATGTTTTTTTAAAATTTTAGAGAAAATGAAAGTTTATTAAACATTAACCTAGAATACTTTCACAAAATTCTTCTCCTATAGAAGTCTTCCAAATTTACAAAGAAAGACTTCCACATAAGTCTTCTCTACAACAGACTTCTCTCGAAGTATTTTTTTGTAAATATTAACTTATTTTTGTTTTTGAAAAGTTTTCGAAAATATCATAGAAGACTTCCAAAAAATCTTTTTGGATAAACATGTTAGTTTTGCAAATGACCGAATTGTGTCAAGAAATTAATTTTTTAGAAGACTTCCATAAAGTCTACCGATAAAAAACTTTCATGGAAGTCTTCTGTCATAAACACAAAAATCACAAAATAAAAAGTAATAAGACTTCTAATTAAAATTAAATATTTAAGTTTTAATTATCAATTACAAAAATAACCTAAGCAAAATTTTACTGATAGTAAAAAAGACTTACATCGACAACTGAGGAAGTCTTCTGAATTTCCTGGAATTTTTTTTATAGAAAATCAAATTTCTAACATAATTTTTTCACTAGCAAAACTAACATATTTACCTGAGAAGATTTCAAGGTATATCTTTTTTTTTTTGTTAACAAAAAAAAGTTGAAAACTCCTAAAGAAATCTTCTCTAAAGATACACATAAAATCAATTGCAAAACTAATATATACATTGACTAGAAGACTTTCAGAGAAGTCTTCTCCGCAAAACAGATCTGAAATTTTTCTAAAAATTCTTCTTAGATCCAGTGAAGTTCATGTTTAGCTTCTCCAAATACACATCACTTCTTAATGAAATTTACCCACTCATTATTGTCCAAGAATCATGAAGTTTGTGTTTACCTTCTCCAAGTATACATCACTTCTTAATGAAAGTTACCCACTTGTTAGGTGTATTTAGAGTTTGAAATTGGTTGTTCATGGTGGTTGGTGTATTGATAATAATCACAATGTTGTAAATAAAAGAAGAAAATAAAGATGATTGAGTAAAACAAATATTTTCGAAAAAAATAATGGCGTTTACGAACTTCTAAAGTGAATAGGACAAATGAAAATTTCAAAAAAATTATGAGTTTGTCTTGGATTGACTTTTTGAGTTATTTTGTAGAAAAATTCTTAATTTATACATTAATATACATTCAAAGTAATAATAATAATAATAAAAAATATTTTATATGAAAAGTTATGTTAGTTTAAAACCATAAAAAATTCACTAAATGTATATTTTAACTCTCTGATGATAAATTTTATTTTAAATAAAAAAATTATAAATTTGTTTTGATTTTATAACTTAAACTGATAAATAAATTTAAATTATAAAAATTTGAATGTATTTAATACTAATCTTAGTCATTTAACAACTGATGTAAATAAATATTTATCCTATTAGATTTTTTTATAGTAAAAGTTTTTAAATATAATCAATATTTTACTTTGTGTTTAAAGTGATATAACCTTGTTGAATGATCAAAGGATATAAAATATTAAAAGCTTCTTTTAATTCAGATGTTTCAAAGTAAATATTTATTATTTGATATGTGAAATTTTTTGGTCATAATTAAATTTAAAGATATAATTTTATTTATAATATTATTTGGATTATTTGATAAGTGATATAAGTTGGTATATAGTTATTTTCTATTTAAAAATAAAATCCAATAAATTAAAATTAAAAATTATCAATCAACAAAATTATAATAATTAATTTTATAATATAAATAATAAATATTTAAAAATTGTTTAAGTGACTTTTCGATTAATAATTACGAAAATTCAGACCCAAAAAAAGTCCTTACGTTGGTGGTGTAGACGTGCATTTTTATTAAGATTTGTTTCACGAGAAAGGAATCATAAGATTTCATTTAAACATCTGCTACAGACTTAATTACAGTGTAAAACATTTATATTAATTTGGAAAATGTATTAAAAAATCGAGAACATGCACGTTCATGAGTCATGACCCTTTCGTGCTTACAACTCATTGATCACATGTCGATCCAATTCCAACGGTAAAAAGAATTATTAAAAATGAATAAAAAATAATCACCATACTTCAGTATTGACGTAATTCTATTTTTATAATTATATATACATTCTTCCAAAAAGTTGAATCAAATCATTTGGAAATTCGTAATATTAGCTGTATATTAAATCTAAAATTTAATTATATCTTAGAGATTAACTTCTTACTTAGTATATATGTAGTACAACATCTAAAACTATCAGCAATTTTAAATAAATTAAAATTTTAAAATCTCTACTTTCGCATACTACCGTCGATTTAATAAATGTGACGGTTTAGATGCATCGATGAATCTTTCTCTCTTTTTCAAGTCCTATAATAACTTTCAAAGCTAACCACTCTTCTCTTACCAAAAAAAAAAAAAACTAATCACAAGTTTGATCAAGAAAAATCAAGAAAGATGCCTAAAGACAGGAAGATCGGAATCGCGATGGACTTCTCAGAGAGCAGCAAAGACGCACTGAAGTGGGCTTTGGAGAACTTAGCTGATAAAGGAGACACACTTTACATCATCCACACGTTACCAACCTCTGAAGTTGATTCTCATAACTCTGCCTGGCTCAAATCCGGTTCTCGTAAGTCTCTTTAATTCCGGTTTTTAAGGAGACTTTTGCGACTGAAATGTCGGTTTATTCCGGTTTTGATTTGGTGATGCAGCTCTCATACCGTTGGTGGAGTTTAGGGAACCGGAGATCATGGAGAAATACGGTGTCAAAATCGACATACCAGTTCTTGACATGCTTGACACTGGTTCAAGGCAGAAAGAGGTTTGTTTATTGTTTTTTTTTATAACATGTTTCTTGATCCTAATCTTTGTTTTTCGTTTTTTGAAACCTATATATTAACAAGTGGTTTGGTTATAATAAAAAATGGAATTATAGGTGCATGTAGTGACGAAATTATACTGGGGAGATGCAAGAGAGACGCTGGTGGATGCTGTTGAAGATCTCAAACTTGATTCTATTGTCATGGGAAGCAGAGGACTCAGTGCCCTTCGAAGGTTTTCTTTTATTAAAAAATAAATTCAACTTCATGCGGTTTGAAATCTTCTAGCCAGAATGTCATTATATTGCTTAGGTTGATTATCATTGTATATGAAATTAGAACTGGACAGATAGTATACTAGGGCGACTGAGTAGATCCATCATTGAAATTATCGTTATATATAGCTAAAAGACAATGGTTTTCCAATATACTCTCTCCGTTCCACTAAAATAAATGTTTTACAAAAATAAATTATTTTACAAAGATGTATTTTTTGTGTTTTCTATACAAAAATTGCAAATTTTAATAAAATTAATTGAATTTATTGAAAGACTATTAGTTAAAATGCATTGGAATTTGATAATTTCTAAAAACAATGTATGATTAATGTGTTTTCTTAATATGTTTGAAAACACCAAAATATTCATTTTAATGGAACGGAGGGAGTATATGTAACCCATCTCATTTAGGTTTAGCTTTGAGTTTTTTTGTTGTCTTTATCTCATAGTTAAGAAAAAAATAAAATATATAGATTTTTTAAGAATCTAAAATCGTCTATGGAATGGTTAGCTGGTTACACATTCTGTGTATAACACACCTGTCGTTTATTCCTGGATTTTCACGGGCAACATTTATCATTTGGTTACATGTACCCTTTCTTTATTCTTTTCGAATTTAACTTTTAGTTAATATTTTTTTTTCTAAAGTGTGAAATGAACTTAATTTATAAGTGTAATTGTTGCTTGCCCAAACAGGATAATAATGGGAAGCGTGAGCAGCTTCGTGATTCAGCACGCTCCTTGCCCTGTCACCGTTGTCAAGGATAACGACTCTCGCTAAATAATATGATGTCTATCTCATATGTTACCGAAACAATCATCGCTGCATATGCTTTTAATTTAAGAATAAAAGAACTTTTTTCTCGGTTGTATTTTGTCTTTGTATTCGAATTCATATGAATACGTTATTTTATAACTTCGCATATTTGTCAAGTACTTTAGGTGTGTTTTTGGTGGACTCACTTTATGCGATTTACATATCAACATGTCGTGGGATCATTTAAAAAAATTGTATATCTAAAAAAGTTCAAATAATTTTGCGTGACAGAAAATCACATGGATAGGTAGGTCGGCGCCTCTACGTTTGGTCATTGACTATGAAAACAAGTGTTATATAGCTCTGCACGTATTTATCCAGAACCGAAAAACAAGGTTTAGTTTGAGTTTGGATCTAATTATATGAGTGGATTTTATATTTTTAGAATCAGAAGACTTAAACCAAACTAGAAACAAACAGATAATAGGTACTTAATTTTTTAAAATATAGTTTATATATTTATATTTAGTAATTATATTTAATTTAAAATAACTAAATAATTAAAAATATTATTTATAAATTTAAATATAAAAAATCAAATATAGTATTTTTATTTTGAATTGTCAAAATATTTCTTTTTAAACTAAAAATTAATATTTAATTTAATAATGTAATTTTTTATTTTTAATTTAAATTAATTAAAAAATCAGATCTGAATAAAATATAAAATTATTTTAAAAATAAATTAGTTTCCAACTTTATTATCTAAACTGAACTGAAAATTAAAATAACCAAAGTAAATTATATTAAAATTTTTAAATATATCCTAAAATTTTAAAAAGAACCAAAAAATTGAATTAAAACTAAATCAAAAACTAAATGCTCAATGCTAGTTATACAGGAAAAAAATAAAAGAACACACAAACACTATTATTTTAGTTCTTTGAAGATATACACGACGAAGACAAAAAATATATACACACTATATTCTGATTTGTCTATAGATATATGGGTTATTTTTTTTTTTTTTTTTTTTTTTTTTTTTTTGAAACACGATATATGGGTTAATAATGTATCTTCTGTGTTTGTTTGGGCTTTATCCTTAATAAAGATGACAAAAAATGTTATCTTTTGCATACTTATAGTTTTTTAGTTTGCGAGACAAACTGGGCTTGAGAATACTCAAAAGAACATTGGGCCAAAAAATCTTGTTAATGGGCTAGCTTAATACTTAATATAAACATGTTCTCGTAAATAACACAAACTTATAGGCCTACAAACTTCTTCTGCAGAACTTCAAAAAGAAAAAAAAAAAAGCTCGTTATGATGAACCATTAACCCCAATTCAAAAGCTACAAGGTCGGTGATGACACAACTCCCACAAACCCACCATCCGATTTGATAACTAAAATAAGAAATAGAAAATGTTTGTTCAGTGATCTCTCGGACTTCAACACCTGGAAACTTCTGTTGTTGGTAAGAAACACTACCTCTTTCTCACTCAAGTGCTTACTCCACTACCTTCACTAACTTGAACCTAACGACAAAATCTCATGCTATATAAATCCACACATTCAAGAATCAGTAGCAACACACAAACAAGACCAATACAAAACATAATCTCATTATTATTACCAAATCTCCCCCACAAAAAAACATAATGGCATCTTCTATGAAGTTACTCTGCGTTCTTGGCCTTATTCTCCTTGTTGGCACCGTCGTAGACGGAGCAGGAGAGTGCGGTAGATCTTCTCCTGACAATGAGGCGATGAAGCTGGCCCCATGTGTAGGTGCAGCTCAGGACGCTAACGCCGCCGTGCCGGGAGGTTGCTGTGCTCAGATTAAAAGATTCTCTCAGAATCCTAAGTGTCTCTGCGCTGTTCTTCTCTCTGACACGGCTAAAGCCTCAGGAGTGCAGCCAGAGGTTGCCCTTACTATCCCCAAACGCTGCAATTTCGCTAACCGCCCCGTCGGTTACAAGTGTGGAGGTAAGTATTAACATGTAACTGTACTCCATGTTATATATATGTATATTATGTTTTATATTTAAAGATAGAATAATGTAGTGTTTCATACCAAAACTATAGGTACAGCATTAACAATTACTACTAACATTATATATTTTTGTGCGTTTTCTTTATAGCATACACACTTCCATGAAGTGTTGAGGAAAAGGAGTATTCATGGGCTTTACGATGAAGCGAGGTCACTATTACACCCCCAAAAGCCTACCGTATATTATATGAATAATGATAATGTTTTATATGTATCAGTGTGGTTGTAATTAATAACTATATCAATAATATATGAAATGATTTCAGCCTATGTTTTCTTAACGAAAACACACATGCTTGATTAGACCTATCAAAGGTTGCTTCATGTTTAGCACATGTTTGATTAGAAGTTAAAAAGAAAACTTAAAAAGTTTGAGCCTGCAGGGACCAAAGCTTGCAGATACGTATTCACCAGTATAATCTTATAAACCAGAAGCATAGTAATAGAAGCAAAGAGATGATGCAACCAATTCAGAGTCTTAACCAAATGGAATCCAAAAGCAAAAAAAAAAAGCCAAAACTTTGTTTATTGGGCAATTCTTTCAAATAGGCATTTAAGTTTTTGTCACAAAAATAACTTTCGAAAAATAAAATAATCAAAATAATTCTTTTATTTTTGAAATTTGAAACTCATCTCCAAACTTACCCACTAATTCTTATACCCTAAGTCTAGATTAGTTAAACATGTGAGTATAAATACATATTTTACCTTTTAATAAAATTTATTTTGATTATTTTCTTGTTTAAATGTTATTTTTGTAAAAATAAACTAATAGAGACTATTTAAGAGAATTTCTCTTGTTTATATACATATATATGTCAAACTATAAAAACATAATCAGCTGTGGAATATAAACCAAAGAATAGAAATTCCTGACAAAAGGCAAAGCAAAATAAATCCTATTGTTTGCAAGTAGCTATCACCAGCCTAGACAGAGAGAAGAAGTTATTACCATGACCACGATTTCTTCTGTTTCTTTTGAAGATGGCTTTACTTACTTTTGATTACATATAATCTGAACCAAAACCGCGGGGAAAATGCTCAAGATCAGGATGAATATCCCCTCGGCTGCGTGGAGGTTGCCTATCAATATTGATATAAACAAGCGTCAACATAACAGATTTTGAATGTGGAGTTTACTTATTCAGTAAAAAAAGGACTAATCACCTTCCAAATTGGCCAGTCTCAAAACCTGGGCCAATAGGATCATAACGAGCACGAGGAGGTGGCACGTAATATACAGGTTCAGGCTCTTCTTTTCTCTTGGAACTGCAAGCAACCAATGATTAGAGATAGAGACAGAGAAAGAAAAAAATATGATAGAGATAAAGGTCTTAATTAGAATACACATGAAGAAGTATAAACCATTAACAAATGGCCCCAAATAATGAAAGTTTCACGATGAGGATTATATGAACCAACGCAAAACGTTGTTCATAATCATCGAGATACAATACTAATAGATTCTGGTGTGTTTAAAACATAATGACCAGAGCAACTCAAAGTCAAATCCCTCCGAACAAATCTATGTTTACTGTAACACTACAACTTAACTCATGTTCGTTCCTCAGCTCCTAGCCATCTAAGAACATCTTATGAGCAATAAAACTCTTTGTAACTATTATACCTGATCCGTGTCCTATAAGTAACAGGTTTAAGTCCTTCATCAAGCTTATTCAAAATCTGATTCTGCAAATTAGTGACTAACTTCCTAAGATTCTTGAACTGCGCATCGTAATCATCCTCCTCTCTAGACTTAGCAGCATACTTCTAATTAACTCTGAAAAAGCAAGAAACTCTCAAAGATTGTACAAAAAAAAAAATAAAAAAATAAAGAGAGACGTATTACACACGTTAATACGAAGATTGTAACTAAATTCTCGAGAAATCGGGAAGGGAGAGACCCAAAAGGATCCAACCCGTCTATATACAGATACTGGGTTATATCATAGGATATTGGGCCTATATCGAAAAGGCTTGTTTAAATATGAAGAAAACGCCTATAATCTCAAATATTAACTAAATCCAAAAGTTTAAAGGAAAAAAATGATAATTGCACCAGCCGGGAATCGAACCCGGGTCTGTACCGTGGCAGGGTACTATTCTACCACTAGACCACTGGTGCTTGTTGCTACTTAACAAAAATCTAACTAATTTGTTTTCCATCTAAATGATAGTTCATTTGCAATTCCAACCTGAGAAATTCCCTTAGATAACCCCTTTTAGTTTGTTCTTCACAAAAATAGTTTTTAAGGAAGAAAATGACCAAAATAGTTTTTTTAGAAGCTAATTTTTTTTTATTAATATGCATTTATATCCCTAGGGTTAACTAATTTAGACTTTAGGGTTTAGAGTAAAAGGGTGGGTTTGGGGATATGGTTTCAAATTTCAAAAAATAAATAAAAAAATTGAAAATTTCAAAAAAAAAAAATGTTATTTTGGTCTTTTATTTTTCTAGGACTATTTTTGTGACAAAAACTTTAAAAAGACTATTTAAGAGAATTGCCCTTCCAACATTTTAATAGTTATATTTAAAAATATTATATCTACACTATTAAAATAAAGTCGCTAAAAGAATTAGTTATAAAAGTCATAAAACCATTTCATTAGTAATTAAGATATTCTTCACGTGTTTCAAATGTGGGTTATGTTTTAAAACAAATTATTTAGATAATTGACAAAATAAAATTATTTTGTTTTGTTAACCATCTCTCTGTTTCCAAAAGATCCAAGTTTTAGAGTTTTTACATATACTAAAAAAACTTATAAAATTTTGATTACCAATACATTAATTTTTGTATATAACCATTTCCATAATTTTTAAGTAATAGAATTTCAATAACTATAATTATAATTATATTTTTAAAATTTACAATTTACCATTAATTAATATGTATCTTTTTGAAATATTTTTTTTCAAAAGATATAGATCTTTTTGTAATGGATGGTATTTAAATTTATGTTGTAAATATGATGTCATATCCGATTCTATTCGTGACAACAACCAAATATATTGATTACAATAGATTAAATAAAACATCATTTTTCCAAATATAAATTTATAGTTATGTTATTAACTTAATGTTTAGTGTTGTATATTATGTAATTATATAACAATATTGTATATACATAAAATCACATAGAACAAAGTTAAAATACAGATATGAAGTGGAAGCTTTTTTTGAACTTGATCTGGAGTTGAAGATCTTTCATATATTCAATGGCTTTGTCGAAGACAGAAACTTTGTCGGTCTGAAAATGGAACCATATATATCCCACCGATTTATTAGTTAGAAAAACCACAACTTAACCAAGATTCCTTGAAATATTAGACCATATACATATATACTCTATATAGAAACTGAAAATGAGAGAGTAATATATCCAATAAGATATCAACCTTGTGACAGTTAGGAAAAAGTTATTGTAGGATACGCATCTTGTCACACACATCATCTCACCTCTTCTTTTCTTTTAGAACTTTTTTTGTCACTGAAGGAACTTTTCTTGTGAATCCCTCTGATTCATCCTAAAAAGCTTTTTATAAAAGAAATTAAAAGAGTGAGATAAATAGAAATAACATACATAATGGAACAAAGAAAATATGTCAAATATATCTCGTTATGTATGCATTGTTCGATAATGGATTAATGCTTTTGTGAAGTATTGTAATTCACAATTTCCAAACTGATAGAAGAATAAATCTTTAAGTTCTTATGATAGTTATTACTAGTTTAGCCACCATCTTATAAGACCATACTTAATGTATTTTGCTATTTTTTTCCTTTATAATAGAAAACTATAATACAGATGTGTTTTACTCTAATGTATTTTCTAAAATAGTAATCTCTATTTTAAAGAAAGAAATAGAGATGAGATGAAATAGTTTGCCTCTAATGGTATTATATAGGCAAATATAGAGAGTGGTTGAAGATGCAACTTAACTAAGTAATGTTTTGAAAAATCATTTTTATCACTACAAAAAGTTATAAATCAATCGCAAATTAGAAAAGAGACTAAGTAGTAACTACATTTTTATGACTAATGCAAGACTAAAAGTATGGTCTTAAACTTTGTGTAACCACAGTAGTAGTCACAAATTAGTCGGTAATATACTACCAACTAAATACTCTCACTGTAATTACTCTTTACACCTAATTTACTACCTTTTTGTTTTGTGATGAGGCTTTTTTAATTATATGCAGTGGTTACAAAATAATTGCATTATCGACATTGGCAACTGCTTTACAACTATTCTTGTAATTGCAAAGTTGATGTTTTCTTGTAGTAGGATAAAAAGCTTCATTTGTTCAATGTTAATTTATATTTCTGATTATACTAAAAATGAAACATATAATATAGTCTATAAACAAAGCTGAATGTGTCAAAAAAGAAGAAATTTGCACACAAAATATATTCCAAATTTATTTTAATATGAATAAAAGATATCAATATGATAATCCACGATCTGACTCGTCTAACGTAGGACCAAAACATTCCTATTCAGATTGAATTTTAAAAACCTTGCTGTCTCCATTTAGTTTTTTTTCTTCTTCTAATTTGTTGTTTGGAATTGCTTAGTCATAGCTAGATAATGATAATCAGTCAGTAGTGGTCGCAGCACTATGAGAAAAGGTAATCCACTTTTCTCGAGCATAGCCTCAGATTTCCATTAGTTCATCATACATGATAAGAGTTGACTCTTAGTTCAAACATTAATTGTTTTTAATTACTATTGGAATTCTCAATTAAATATGCAAGATATGTGAATGGTGTATTTGGTTCTGGTAGCACATCCACTAAAAAGATTCACAACTTTTCTCTTGGCAATGATCACCAATAAGCTAGGCACAGCCACTTAAAACTCATCAATTAAAACCTGAATTGGTCTTAGTACTCCCTAACCACATAATTATATGAAAAATCCTTCCTTCCTTGAAAAGAAGGCTATATAGATCACTCAAGAAGTAGGGATAATGATCGTATAATGTCACCAATTTGGATGGTGGGTACATTATTAAGCATAATTGAACCCCTAATTAATTACATGTGGTTATTACTGCTATAGTTGGAGCTATATGATTGTGCTTATAAGTGTGTCTCTTCCTTCTTATTTTTTTCTTTCTCGTGAGTGTACCATATTCATCGTGTAACATATGGTAGTAGTGGTTAACAACACTATTATTAGATGAGATCATATGTGATTAAGAAATCATTTTCAAATGTGGGGGCAAATTTTTGTCATTGCTGAATTTAGGTATGATCTTAAGAAGATACGTAAGGGGACTCAGAAGAGATGATATATCAATCGGTAATCTTACCTATTTTGGGATAATATTCACCTAATTAAGTATTTTCTTTCTACTTCTCAAACAAGGAGTTGAGATTGATTTTGAAAGAATCAAAAAAGAAAATAGTAAATGAAGAACATTTTCTAGAACTCTTCAGTCAATCAAATAAAACTAGTTGTTTTATTGAACTGATATTGATTTTAGAAGTTCTCCAAGAGTTTGGACCAAAAATTTTGGTACTTTGGAATCATTTGAGTGAGAAGTTCTGTGTAAGGCTTAATAATGTGTTGGTGATTTTCAATAAACTCCTAAAAGCATTTGCTCTTTCTTGGTGGTAGCCAAGAGGGAGCTGTCTCTAAATAGACACAACGAGAGAATCTTTACACAATAGGCATCAAACCCGCATGATATGAAATTTTCTGAAGGATCTTTAAGATTCTTGTAAATATTTGCACTACGACAAATGCATGCTAAGTTTTTTTTTAATTAAAAATGGACTATTACTTTGATTTCACTTTCGGCTGGAGTTTCATCAGATCTTTCTCGTTTAATAATATCTGTAATTCATAAAAAAAATATATCAAAATTTGAAGCTTTCTTATGTTTCCATCTCTTTCTCATTTGGTAAATATATCCTTCTTTCTTTTTGGTCCAATTCATTTGGTAAATCTATCTAGTTCTTCTGAACTTTGGAGCTAATAGAAATCTCACCTTAATTTATGGGACACCTTAGGTCCACAAAGCTACACAAGTTACAATCTGAAAGTGACCAATTTGAGAAAAAGGATGACTACCACATCACACCAAGATTTGTACTTATCTGAGCGTAACCAAAACTTCACTATCATTTACTTCCTTGTATTATTGTATAGACGTTACACTAAAAGCTTAAATCTATAGTCGTAAAATTGAAAGTCCCGGTGAAATATAAACGTTACCTATTTAGCGGGAATAGTAGCTAAGTTCTTACGTTACACTATTTGTCAACTTAACGTGTCTTAACAAGAAGAGTCAACATAGCGAATGTTATCCATTATAAAGAGAACCAAGTTTGCTTCTTCACAAACACATCACTCATCAACAATCCTCTCACTCCCTGATCAATCATTAACACACAAAATTATGGAGCACAGCAAGGTTGATACAAAGCTTCAAGCTTCGTACGATGATCAACAGAAAAGGGTTCTTGACTCTTCTCTCGATAGTAGAGGAGAGATTCCTGTTCGGGACAGAACCGGAGCATGGAGAGCTGCACTCTTCATCATTGGTATGTGTATAAACATTGTATAGAGACTCTTGGTATTGAATCTTAATTTACAATAAAATCTTATGGTTTGATATATGTGTACATGCAGCAAACGAGTTCAGTGAGAGGCTAAGTTACTTTGGGATCGCTACGAGCTTAGTGGTCTACTTAACGACGATTCTTCACCAAGATCTTAAGATGGCTGTAAAAAATGCAAACTACTGGTCTGGTGTTACTACTTTGATGCCTCTTCTTGGAGGCTTCGTCGCCGATGCTTATCTGGGCCGTTATGCCACTGTCCTACTTGCAACCATAATCTACCTTATGGTAACAACTTCTACTTGTTCAATTATTATTTTTATTTTGTCAAAAAGATATAAAAAGATTATTTTATATACATTTTCTTAAGTGATTTAGTTGTGGGTATTTTGTAGTAGCACCTCTTGCATATATACACTCAAAACGGATTCGATAATACTGATGCATTCAAATAAGGGCAATTCTCTTAAATAGCACATTTTAAGTTTTTGTCACAAAAATAGTCCTAAAAAAATAAAATAACCAAAATAGTTTTTTTTTTGAAATTTTCATTTTTTTATTTTTTTTTTTGAAATTTGAAACCCTATCTCCAAACTCACCCCTTAACTCTAAACCCTAAAGTATAAATTAGTTAACCCTAGGGCTATAAATACATATAAATAAAAAAATTAGCTTCTAAAAAAACTATTTTTATCATTTTTTCCTTAAGAACTATTTTTGTGAAGAACAAACTAAAAGAGGATATCTAAGGGAATTTTTCTTCAAATAAACTTCCGATTTAATTTTTTAGGATCTTTATTTTATGTAAATCTTGTAACACATCAAAATATTTCTGATATATTTTTATGAAAATTTAAAGGTTTTGTGAACTTCCACGTTCTAAATATATACGTTATTCGTGTGATTTATTATGAGATCAGTCAAAGCTTGATTGTTTATTTCTCTTGTGTTTCCTACCTTTGTTGATTTTTTCTTCTTTCTATTTCAATCTACAGGGTTTGATTCTGTTAACATTATCTTGGTTTATACCGGGATTGAAAGCTTGTAATCAAGAAATATGTGTTGAGCCAAGGAAAGCCCACGAAGTAGCCTTCTTCATTGCAATCTACTTGATCTCCATAGGCACTGGAGGTCATAAGCCATCCCTTGAGAGCTTTGGAGCTGACCAATTCGAAGATAGCCATCCTGAAGAACGAATGATGAAGATGTCTTACTTTAACTGGTGGAGCACCGGCCTTTGCGCTGGTATTTTAACAGCCGTGACTGTGATCGTCTATATAGAAGATCGTATTGGTTGGGGTGTGGCTGGTACCATACTCACCCTAGTCATGGCTACATCGCTTTTGATTTTCCTCATGGGTAGGCCGTTCTATCGTTATCGAGCAGCTTCTGGTAGCCCCTTGACCCCGATGTTGCAAGTCTTTGTTGCTGCCATTTCTAAAAGACATCTTCCTTGTCCCATTGATTCTTCTCTTCTTCATGAGTTGTCTAGAGAAGAGTATACTAAAGGACGGTTTCTTTCCAGGACAAGCAATCTTAAGTAAGTGCATTGCTAAGTTACATCATGTTCAATTCTGGTTTAGGTTCGGTTTGATCATTAAATAAAATAGTAAACAAAGTAAATTCTAATCTAAAAATATACGGATTTCTATCACTAGTAGTTTTGGATATCTGAATATACATATATAGTATATATTTATATATTGGTGGATTTGTGGATTTGTTACATGTTCTATCTGAATTGGATTTTTATTTCAAATACACATTCTAGTTTAAAAATGTACAGTATATACTATATATGTATACATAGTTTTTCTATTGAATCCGTTTGGATTTAGTTTTGGTTTAAAGTTTTGAAGCAAGTTTGGACTTGGTTTTATATTTATTTATTTTAACTGGTACTCATTAAACACCTAATTTCCAACTATAACTCATTTTAAGTTTCTTTTGCATTCAACACATGGAACTAATTTTGGTTACATGTTCTATCTGAATTCGATTTTTATTTCAAATACACAATCTAGTTTAAAAATGTACAATATATACTATATATGTATACATGATATTTTTTCTATTGAATCCGTTTGGATTTAGTTTTGGTTTAATTTTTTTAAGCATGTCTGGACTTGGTTTTATATTTATTTATTTTAATTGGTACTCATTAAACACCTAATTTCCAACTATAACTCATTTTAAGTTTCTTTTGCATTCAACACATGGAACTAATTTTGGTTTGCAGATTTCTAGACAAAGCAGCCATTATCGAAAACCTAGGAAGCGAGAATGCTATGGCTGAGAAGGAAAGTCCATGGAAACTGGCAACGGTAACAAAAGTAGAAGAACTGAAGCTACTAATCAACATGATTCCAATCTGGTTCTTTACATTAGCCTTTGGCATATGCGCCACTCAAAGCACAACATTCTTCATCAAACAAGCCATTATCATGGACCGACATATCGGTCACAACTTCATAGTTCCTCCATCTTCCATGTTCGCCCTCGTAGCTCTCTCCATGATCATCTTCTTAACACTCTACGAGAAACTCCTCGTGCCTCTTTTGAGACGCGTCACGGGAAATGAAAGAGGTATTAGCATTCTACAAAGAATTGGAACCGGTATGGTTTTTTCCTTGATCACCATGATCATTGCTGCTCTAGTTGAGAGAAAAAGATTGGATTATACTAAGCAACATCACATGACCATGAGTGTGATATGGTTAGCTCCTCAAAACATGGTTATAGGCATAGCAGATGCTTTGACTCTTGTGGGTCTTCAAGAGTATTTCTACGACCAAGTCCCTGATTCAATGAGAAGTTTAGGCATAGCTTTTTACCTTAGTGTGATTGGAGCGGCTAGCTTTGTCAACAACTTCTTGATAACGGTTACTGATCGTTTAGCTGAGAAAATCTCTAGAAAGAACTTGTTTGGGAAAGATCTTAATAGCAGCCGCTTAGACCGTTTTTACTGGACGCTAGCCGCTTTGACCGCTGTAAATATATGCTTCTTTGTGATTGTAGCCAAAAGGTATACTTATAAGAGTGTGCAATCAAGTTTGGCTGTTGCTGACGGTGGCGATGACGTCGAGGCAGCATCTGTGCATAATACGTCAAAGTATACTTAACCATGCATCGCTATAGATTTCAGACTTGGTTATGTGATCACCATGTTCATGTGCTTTTGCTTCTTCCTTTTTTGTACTTTTACTAAGTGTTTTCGTACTCTTATTTATTTAGTGTGGCTTAAGAAACTAATATTTGACTTGTCGAAATGTGGACATAAAAACCAAACTCAAAAACCATAAATTGGTTTAAATCTAAAACAACCACACATAAATTTATGCATATATAGACATATTATTATTTTTTAAAGTAGTGATATATCTATATGCTATACAAGTTAATTGTCAATTACATCTTCTTAACCTCTCTGATTTTATTAAGCCTATCGCCTAACCAACTCATTCTTCAAAAAAAGTCGGTTCAGGATGTTCAATTATCAGAATAAGAATAATTTACTTGTAATTTACTTAGACCATTGCTATCCACATCTATCTTTTTCTTCAAGAATAAATTAACTCTATTACATAAATGATTTTTACTTCAATGTACTTCCTCTATTTTTTAAAATGTGTCATTTTAACTTCTTCTTCTTGTTATACAAAAATGTCATTTTAAAATTTCAATGCAAAATTATACTTACTTTTAGATTAGTATTAATTACAAACTGCATTAACTTTATAAATAATTTTATTTATCTCAAATATTATTAGTTAAATAGATATAATTAATAAGCACATAAATGAATTTCAATTATTTTTTAAATTTTGTGTAAAAATGTAAATTTATAATAAAGTTTTTTCTATTTTGAAAGGAAATATAGGGGTAGATTGAAGATACTTTTGAAAAATAAAATTTAAAAGGTGAATGTAAAAAGTTAAAACATAACTCAAAAGGAGAGAAAAAAAAAACACGAGGCTCGAATTTAAAATTCGAATTTTAAGCATACGACGACGTTTTGAGTTATATGTCAACTGTGAGTGCGTCACCTTCCTTATTACCGATAAACCCTTTTCTCCCTTCTCAAACAAACAGAGGTTTAAGGGTTTTCCTCTAGGGTTACCCTTCCTTCTCCCCCATCGATTTCTCCAAAAATCTCGAATCGCAAAGATCTCTTTTAATTGATGCGACTTCTACATCTAATTCTGCAGACCCATATACAAACCAACCTCAGAAAATGACTATGGAAGCTCGAGTCGGTGTAGTAGTGGAAGGAGGTCAGAGGGCTCTTCATACAGCCACCGCCGTGAACAACAGCGTCGTAGACGCCGGAAACAGGAAACTTTTACAGCAACAACCTCAAACCTGCCAACAACAACAGAGTAATAAACAGTCACTGAATCAGAAACAGGGTGGATCCATTTCTCATCTCATCGCCGGAGGAATCTCCGGCGCTTTCGCTAAGACGTGCACCGCTCCCCTCGCTCGTCTCACCATCTTGTTCCAGGTAAAGTTGCAAACTTTGGCAAGTTTATGGAGTTTATGAGTTCAAAGTTGAAGACTTTATTGATACCCACAAACATGAATGGTAGATACAAGGCATGCAATCGGAGACTGCGATTTTGAGCAGTCCAAGTATTTGGCGTGAAGCTTCACGTATTGTCAACGAGGAAGGTTTTAGAGCTTTCTGGAAAGGGAACTTGGTTACTGTAGCTCACAGGCTTCCCTATTCTGCTGTGAACTTCTACGCTTATGAAGAATACAATACTGTGAGTTGTGTTCTGTTCTCTTTGCAGAGTGTGGTCTGTAATAGTTCATGCTGATGTGTCTATGTTTTTTTTTTCTTAATTTGCAGCTTTTTTACTCAAATCCAGTCTTGAAGAGGTATAAAGGAAATGCAAGTTTGGACGTTTTAGTGCATTTTGTAAGTGGTGGCTTAGCTGGGATGACAGCTGCTTCAGCTACTTACCCTCTTGATCTTGTAAGGACACGGCTTTCTGCACAGGTGATTGCGTTATCTACTTTAACTCTTATTAAGATGAAAGGTGATATCTTTATATACTTATTATAGGCTTTTCCTTGACCTAAGCAGTTTTCTTTTGTCTTCCATTATATTTTTGCAGAGAAGCTCAATGTATTATCAGGGTGTTGGGCATGCTTTCCGTACCATTTGCAGAGAAGAGGGCTTTTGGGGTCTATATAAAGGACTTGGCGCTACTTTGTTGGTACGCTTTTTTTTTGGCTTCTCCTTGTTAACTCCTTAGCAGTGTTAAGGTAGTATTGATAGCCATTTAGCCAATACCTCCCACTATGATTTTCCCTAGGCTGCTTCGGTAAGATGGGAGTCTCTTAGATGATCTAACTGTCTACTTATTGGTCTAAGCTGCTCATCTTGGAATTTTGGACACCTAATTGATAGACGTACATGCACTAGGCATTCTTGTTGCATGTAAGCTGTTCAGTTAGAATATAGAAATGATTCATTGAAGCAGTTCATGCTCATCGTCATATACCGGAAGATGTTGAAGTGAGTGGTGAAACTGTTACTTACAGAACACTTTATAAACAACCAAAAAGGATGATGTATCTGAGGCTAGAAAATTTAATGAAATCTAAATTTTAAGTTGGATAATAATAGAAATTGAGGTTCTTATATGATGTAGCTATGTTCTATACGTGTTTTGTGTTGCAGGGTGTTGGTCCAAGCCTTGCCATCAGCTTCTCAGCATATAACTCTCTGAAAACATCATGGCTATCTCATAGGTAAAAGGCCTCTTTGATTTGGGATTGTGACTTTATTTGTTCAATCTTAACTCACCCTATCACAATATTCCATTTCAGGCCTAATGATTCAGAAGTTATGGTTAGTCTTAGCTGTGGCAGTCTCTCTGGAATTGCTTCCTCAACAGGTTTGTTATGAATAAAAAAGATGAGGCATGGCTTTCTTTTTGGTGTATGCATTACATGAAAATTGTTAGACTATACCCAATCTAACTTTTGTAGCGACGTTCCCGGTGGACCTGGTGAGAAGAAGAATGCAGTTGGAAGGAGCTGGTGGGAGAGCGCGAGTTTATAAAACGGGTCTCCTTGGGACATTCAAACATATATTTAAGGCAGAAGGCATGAGAGGGCTATACAGAGGGATCTTACCAGAATACTACAAAGTGGCTCCTGGTGTTGGCATTGCCTTCATGGCGTATGAGAAACTGAAGAAACTCTTATCGTCTGTCCCCAATTAATAGTCTCATATGCAAGCTGCTTTATAGAGTTCGGAGAAGAAGAAACAGAGTCTTTGGTGGGTGGTAGTTTTTTTACTTTCCAGTGTATAGTAGATGCAGTTTAAGGTGTTAGGTTACAGTTTCTTCCTCCATTAGCATCGCTCGAGATAGCAATTTTGCCTTGTTCTAGGGCTCTTAACATTAACCCAAGCTCTATGCTCGTTTATGAATCCTTAATATATGTATCATTTGAAGAAAAACTGTGGGCAAAAACACTCAAGATTTTTAATGTGGAACCAATATCTTAACATACAATAGAAAACAATTGATCAGCTGTGACAACAAAGAGAATGGTACAAGTCCCTCTGGATATTTAACATCCAAAGGAATCAAGAATCAGGTCTTTTCTTTTGTGGCTGTACAAACAAATGGTTACTTTTACAGACACGGAACAAAGCAAACAATAAAAAACATGTAGGGTTTGTTTGTTTCTCCTCTCATGGTTTCTGAGGACCTGAAGTTCTTTTATGTGATTGTAGGTGTTTTAATCTGCTTATGAGTGCATCAATATATGTTCTGATTCGATACCTTACTGAGTTTGTGAGTGTTAAAGGTGGATTTAGAATCAGCGTTTGCGCCTCCACTACAAGGAAGACTAGCAAGCGCACCGCTTTTGAGTATAGGTTTACTGCGTTCTCTGCCTCTCCCATCACCACCTCATCTACCTGCAAAATAAGTTGAATTCACAGGTCTCAGTTCATACTGAATCGTGAGTGTAATTATGACAGTAACAAACAATAATAACCAGATTGGGTTTTCAGTTTGGGATTTGATGATAGATACTTACTCCTCCACGTATGCCAAGAGTAAGAGCTGCTTGAAATATTATCTCTATTGCATCAGGCATCTTTGTATTGCCTATAATCATATTCTCTTTAGTTTAATAATTATGATTAACCGAAAAAGAAACAGAATTGTTCTTGAATAAAATGCTTGCATACCAGATTCAACAAACTTAGCAAGTTCTTCAGCACGCTCAACTTCCTGGACAAACTCTTTCTGAATCTGAGACAATATTTTCTCTGATCCTTCTTGGCTAATATTTCTTCTTACTCTGTTATTCTCTTGGCGCAGGCTTCCTTCTACACCAGAGGCTGCCTGAGTATGACAGATGTGCAGTGCTTGGTTCCAAATTGCAATAATCACCAGTTGGATAGAGAAAGCTTCTAACTGTTTACCTGATTCAATCTATGAAGTGAAACATGAAAAGAGAAAAGCTCAGAAACTCACGTTGGCAAGGCTTTCTGCACAATTTTTAATGTAACTATCAGAAGTTGCTTACCCTTTCACGAACCAATTCTGAAATCGTTGCTGCACACTTTTGCAAAGACCGTATTCTTGTTAAGCTGTGAGTTGATGGCTGTTCAAAAGCATCCACAAGGTTCAGAGACCCATGGGAAGTACCCGGGAGAGAATTTGGACTCTCCAAGCTTTCAAGCCGACCAATGTTCCTGCCAGTGGCACCAGCTATTGGCATAGGAGCCGTTGAACTCGTTACGCTTCTTTTAATGAACTCCACAGGAGGAGAATGTGATTTGAATGGGTAATTGAAAAGCTTCGGAGAACCAGATGAAGATGATGGTATATCCACTGATGGTCCAGATATCAGAACATAATCTTGATCTATTGAGTCTGGCGTATCCCCTACTGTAAAAGCGAGACAACTTAAAAAAAACATTTTTTTTTATTCTAGTGGTAAAGCAAATGATAGAAATGCAGTTACTACCTCTTCCTTGAGTACTAAGTGATCTGGAATCAGGCAAGCTTGATGGTTTGAATTGGTTTCTATCTATTAATCTATGGCCTTCGAACTTGAAGTTATTGGTATCTGCTCTATGACTAACTCTACTATATCTGGAATTAAGTTCCATGTTTTTCAAAGGACTAGAGGGTGCCTCCTTTCTCTCACGTCTAGTCTCAACACTAAATCCATAAGATGACTTTATTGGAGAAGTATGTTTAATATATGAAGGGCTTCCCTCAGGTTCACTAGAATCATCATCTAAAAAGAATGGCAAAGAGTCATCATGAGATACTTCTTCCATTTTTCCTGAGGGACTGCTTCCGGATGAATGAAAACCATCCATCGTTCTTGAACCTGATCTACTCCTGCAACAAGAAAATCATAATCAGTACTTTTAAGCACAATGATAGAAAAAGATAGTTTATCCCAGCATTAACCTTAGTACATCATATGGTTGTCTGTCTGAAAGAAAAGGGTGGTGAAAGAACTCTTCAAACGTCAAACGTTCCACTGTGAAACAAAAGCATTTCAAAATTAAATAAATGTTAAACACAAACAGACACAGAGTCACATACCATCAAAACTCTTAAGTGTAACTAATTCAAATAGCCCGAATTGCCAATTCTATGTATTTGCTATATCTTTAGAATTTGATGGGCCTGACTAAGCTAACAGAATCAGAGTTTTGTTCACACAAATGTTTACCTGGATTACGGCGCAGCAATTTTTGACATAGATCTTTACAGTCAGTAGTCAAATCTCTACAGTCTACTGGAAACTGCAATCCAGTTGATCTCATAATGTTCTGGAACAACTGTGGAAATCAGATGAAGAACATGTTAGCCAATGATGCATTCACCGAACACAGACGTTTAGATATTGTAGAAATTCTTGCAAGTTGTTGGTATACAAAACCTGAACTTGGCTGTTTCCTGTAAAAGGGGTTCTGCCTGTCACAAGTTGAAATAATATAGCACCAACACTCCAGAGATCTGCCTGTGTAGCAAGGGAGATTTTAAGCAGCAGGATATAGTAGAAGACATGTCTAGGTGTATTCTAAAGAAGAAAAAAGTCGCACCTTTGCATCATACTTCTGAAGCTGCATAATCTCTGGGGCCATATACAAGGGGGAACCACACAAAGTTTCTGCCAAACCCCTAGGCTGCAACGATCTGAGCTAAGAAAGTGTGATGTTTAAGTGCAAACTACAAACTCAAAGTGTGTAAAACATACTCCCACAGGAAAAAGAAAAGCAGTTACCTAAGTCTAGCTAGTCTATATACATTAATCATCACATTAAACTTAGTTATTTCTCTAACAAAGGAGCTGATGAGAATACCTTGCAAAACCAAAATCAGCAATCTTCAGAGCTGCATCATTATCATCTGTGGATAGAAGAAGATTCTGTTTCAAGAACGAAAGAACCTTAGCAATTGAATTTCAATTTACACAAAATCTCTATCTCTACTAGGGCAAGAAAAACTCTGGGAAAGCATATACTGTGAGAACGAATAAAACAAGTTTTAGTGGAACCTAACAGAACACCCTTCAAGTGACAGTACAATTCAACCTTCCAAGTGATTAATCTTCTAAGAAGGAGCTCTCACGTTATGTCATGATCTAACTGACAAGAGAAGATCATTCCTGGGTATGAGATGAGAATCAGACATACCTGAGGCTTTAAATCTCGGTGAATGATATTATTGTCACGAAGAACTTGCAAACCAGCAGCTATAACATAGAAAAACACTCAAGAGTAAGAATGCAATTGCAGTGTCGATTGTCGAAACCAAACAGAGAGCAAGGAAGAACTATTTTGTAGAATTTACCTAACTGCTGCATGAAATGCTTAGCAGTAGCATCAGGAATCTTTCCATGACGCTGAATGAACATAGACAGATCACCCCCTTTGCAGTACTCCAACACCAAGTTTATTTTCCCTGGAGCCTACAAAACAGAAAACCATCATCTAGCAATCAAAACCCATTCACACTCAAAGCATATACATTTTCCAACACAAATCATTATCAGTTAGCTAAGCATCTGAATTCAACAAGGGCCATTTCCAATACAAACTATCATCATCCTATACTATCTACGGAGTTCAAAAGTGCATAGGAGCATATACAATTTCCAATACAAATCATCATCAGCCTCCTACATCGTCTACGGAGTTGAAAACAATGCTAAGCATCTCAACTCAACAAGGGTCATTCCCATTCTAAGCAACGACCATTTCCAATACAAACTACCATATCAGCCTATAGCATATAAGGAGTTCAACAGAGAGAACTTTCACAAAGCTAAGACCTTTTTAAACTTCCACCAACTGAAATATTAATTTAGAAACAAAAGAAGCTCAAAGATTAGAGCTTTTATACGAGCTACCACATAGGAGCTAAAGAAGAGACCTCGATCATGTCGATGAAGCGGATGATGTTGGGGTGATTGATCTTCCTCAAGATGAAAATCTCCGACATGAGACTATCTTGCAACTTCTTATTCAGCCTCGCCATGGCGATCTCCTTGATTGCCACCACGTTGCCATCCACCAGATGCCTCCCTTCCCACACCACCGAAAACGAACCCGACCCGATTTGTCGACCCACCGCGTAATCTCCGATTACCCGCCCGCTCCTCCCCGACGCCGCCGCCAACTGAGCCATTATTCCTCCTCTTCCTCCTCCTCCTCCGCCTAGAGGATCCGAAATTGAATAATTTTGAAAACCCTTTTTGAGTTGATAAGGAAAGGATTCAATTGGGCGTATTCATCAGATAAAATGATGATGATGAGAAAGAGAGATGTTTTAGTTTGAATTGATTTTTTTAAAAAGTTTTATTATTACTATATAACAATGACAAGAGAATCAACTTGTAATGAAATGAAGACGCTTCTAATTTATACGATAAAGATGCCCAACATTATCTCTTACTAATTACTACTATATGATTATTTCCTTCTAATTACGTATTAGTGGTGTGAGATTACGATTGTTGACATGATTCATGGTATCTTTTATTTAATCACCTAGAATTAGAATTAGGAATGAGTGTTCAGATAGCCCTTCAAGTTCGAATCAAATAATTGTTAAGTTTGAATTACATATTTAAAATTTTATGTATATTTTGGTATAAGGGTAAAAACATATTTGGAAACTGAGTTAGGTTTAGAGTGAACTATGAAAAAAAACGAATTAATCTAAATTATTAAAAATTTAAGTTACTATATATATTTTTACATATTTTAAATATTTATTCGGTTATCGAATATTATCTGATCGAATTCGGATATTCAATTTTTTCTAACTTAATATACGTTCATATATTTCTATTGATCAAATCAGATTTGAATTCAAATTCTTTGGATCAGTTTGGGTTTAGTTTGAGTAGAGTAAAATGCGAGGTCTACCTAGAATGATTGATATCAGTTTAAATGTCCGTTATAAGTCTAATTGATACTACTATATTTCAAAATATATTACGTTTTGATTAAAGTGTCGGTTACAAAGCTGTCAGTAAAAAATGGTCGTTACAAAGATGAAGTGTAAACGTTTAAAATGAAGTGTGGTTGACAAAAAAAAAAAAAATGAAGTGTGAAGATGGGATTACGTGTATAATGGAATATGATTAAAATACAAAAAGATGGCGTAAGCAGTATAACACGAATTTTATGTAGTATAAGCCACTATAGCGTGCCCTTGTCAAAAGCCCACCACTAGCTTTTGATTGTGACTGGCCGCCATTGCTATGAATATTTTCAACCAATGATTTTCTTTCCAATATTCTTACGTCTTTTTCTTACAAATTGGGATGTGTTAAAAGTTCTACAAATTGGGAAATAAAATACTTTATAATAGTATGAAGGTCTTGGGTTCGAATCTGAGACATGGTATTTTGCAAACTTAACATGTGACCTTGCTACGGATTGGTCGTTTGTTGTACCTGTTACATGTTAGGTACGTTACATACGAATGTATGATGAAAGTTACAACCGCTATTACAACCCATGTTTCGTAGAGAGGATTCCAATTTCCAAATACTTATTTAATATTCAGAATCTTTGAATTGTATTCAAAATGTATTAATAAATTATTTAATTTAACCATACAGATCTTTTTTCTTTTTTTTTGAACAAAACTATACAGATCCTTGGTTTGGTTATTTCAATAGTTTTTTTTCTTGTGTGGAACCATGTATGAACTTGTCTTTGTAAATTGGGCTATATATTTTTCCCTCATAGCCCTAATCTTTTTATGAGCCCACCAGAAATTGATAAAATAATGTTATCTTTGGTCTACTTCTTATTAATAACCCATTAAAAACTATTCTGTGATTAACATATTCTTAACCCAAACAGAAGGCCCACTGATATTATAACAACAAATCACGTTGGAAAAATGAGTTCTTAATTAGTTACTTAATAACGGATTGTATTTTTCGTTACTGAATAAAACTATACTTTGGAAAGCATTATCAAATTCAATTTTTATGCTATAATCTTTTTAATATATAGCGTATATATTTACTTATATAATAATTGAATTCTGATTTTGTAATCTCAAATTATTATTTATAAACAATTTTTTGCCTAAAAATGAGTTTTTTTTTTTGCTAAACTGTAAGTTTCATATTAATGAAGGTTAGATTTACAAAGGCAATCTAAAGTCTATTCTACCAAGGCAAAAAGAAAGAAAAAACAAGGTAGAGCAAAATATGGGATTGGCACCCTTGAGAACTAGATCCAAAGAGACATGAGCTTCTGAAAATTCTTCCTATCCCTCTTAGCTGTGATGATGTTGCGGACTTCTCTCTGAATCACCTTAGCAGTGGATACAAAGGAGATAGAGATGGTATTATAGAGCACATTGTTTCTCTGTTTCCATAAGTTGAAGATTGTTGCTTGGGCTACTATCTTTCTTAGACCATGATTATCCGGGGTTTCTTAAGGTGAGGTTCTTAGCGGAAGTTAAGAAATTGTTTTTTAACTTCCGCTAAAAACTCCACCTTAAAAAACCCGGATAATCATGTTTTAGGAGAGAAGGGATATAAACTTTTGTCCATGTGTGATATCAAGTGAAATCAGTTACAAAAGAATGATAAAATGATGTTTTAAACTGATCAACCTACAAAAAGGATTCCATATGCATTAAAATTGTAATTTGGAAAATGATAAACTCAACCAACAAAATTATTCGATCTGGAAGAAAGGCAAAACACACATAAAAATTACACATGCGCACAGGTCATTCGAACAACACATCCCATCAAAACTTTAAAATATAAAGAATCAAATCTCAAATCTCAATCATGTTGGTCTTTGATTCCCTCTTCTCTCTTTATATAAACCCCTTGCACATCTTTCTCTGTGCATTATCTACGGTTGTTCCATTTCTTTAATAAAATGAAATTTCCAAGTCTTTTTGGTTTACTGATGTGATAAAGAAAAGGAGAGGAATGATATATATGAGAGCACACAAAAAAAATGGAGAAATTCTTGAAGTTGGCGCAATCATTTGCATTTGTATGGGGATTCATCTTGCTGGTGGCTCTCGTGTGTTGCTGCATCAACACCAAACCTGATCAGGAAAACGATGACGATGCTAGCTGTGCCGGCTGCGACGGAGGACATACCGCCTTTTAATTTAGTCTAGGCTTTAATCATTTTTGGTTTTCACTTTTGAGTCAAGCTCAAGTAATTTTGTAAAGATGTTTTACGCATTCTAATTTAATATTTTGTGTTTGTTCATCTTCTTCATATTCCGATTACTACTGATTGCAATTTGCAACAAACGAGTTTTGTATATGCTTTGATTAGAAGTCAAAAAGACCAAGCTTGAGTTCTTCATACATGCATTCCCGACTCGTTAGCTAGTCGTGGTGTTCTTATCTCTCGTTGTATCAAATGTATGTATAATTCAATTTGTTTTATAATTTCACTACTTGATATAGATTTGAATATAATGTCTACGTAAGGTTCGATTTCAAATCTCATATAAACGCTAGAAGTAAATCTGAATTTTATTAGCTTCAGATTTTTTGGTTATAATAAAAAGATGACAACTTGAGCTTTGGTCCATACAATTTATATTAATCTTTTTTTCCTTTATTCTTCAACATACATCTTATATTAGTCTTAGTAACAGATAATCTAATTTGACATAAGTAGGAAAACATTCCAAATTGAAGTCATGCAATATGGTATTTAGTCCATGTACAACAATTCTAATTACATTTTTTTCGAGCCGGATCATTTGCTTTTACGAGTAAGAAAATGTTTACACTCGGCTGAGGAGCTGAAACAATTAATTATTTTATTACTGTAGTTGGAGTCCACAAACCACTTAGAACTTTAGCGATATAGCATAAGACCATCTAGCTAAGAACCGTTTTTTAAATAAGAGATGAGATGTAAGAATCAAATTTTAGCCGAAAATATATAAAAAAATGTTAAATCATGAGTTAAGAACTTCGGTTAAGAGACCAAGGATAATAATGTCCTAAATAAAAACAAAAAAAAAAAAAACAACTTGAAACTCAGTTGAAAACTTGAAATAGAATGAAACGACGACGTATTCAGTATCTAGTTTAGTCCAATGTCCATACAAAATTACACAAGTGAATAACGCACAATTCACATTTACAAAAAAAAAATTAAGGAAAAAAAAGAGTGGCAACGAACGAAACTCAAAGGGAATTAAGCAAAAATTTACAAGGGAGGAAGAGGAGGAGACGTATAGACCATACAATCACAGAAACACTATATCATCTCCATCCTCTCCCTCCCTCTCTCTCTCTCTCTCTCTCGTGCGTCAATGGCGTCCTTCAATTCGTTCCCAATTCCCAAACAGGTATGTTTAAATATACTTGCTCTGTGTGTTGTGTACACCTGTTTCCACTCTCGCATTGATTTTGTTTTTCCTCTTTCATTCTTTAAATTTCGGATTATAGATGGTTGGTTCTTCTTCGTCATCTTCGTCTGCTTCTCGGCCACGTATCTTGGTGCGATCGAGTATGTCTTCGTCTTCGTCCATGTCCTCAACTAATAGTATGCTGGTATAATCTCTCTGCTTCTTTCCTTTGAATTCTACTTTCTCATCATTATGACTTGAGAAGTTTTCCTTGGGATCAGCTCTTCGTACCTCCGCATCCTTTGATCAAACAGTGGCTCTCTCTCTTGAGATGTGACCAGACTCCTTTCCCCTTCTTCGGTTAGTACAACAAAGATTCTCTTAAAGATTCTGATCAAGATTTTGCATCTCTCTATGTGTGTATAGTGTTTGATTTTTCTGTTATAGAGACTTTGTGTTCTGTAACTGAGCAAAATGATTGAACAATTTGTTTCAGCAAATTTTCGCATTAATTTGATCTTCTTTACTATTGGTTACTTGATCCTTCAGTTAGAATTGCATCGAGGTGGTCGTTCCTATCCTCAATCAAAGAGGAAAGCAGATCTCACCGGAGAGACCACCCTCTAAAAGCATGTGGCTGTGCTTCTGCAACTGCAGAAAATGTCTATGTAGAGCTCAAAGATCCAAAGGTCTGTACTTCCCTGCAGATGGAACCGTTATATTCACTGCACTTTCCTTTTTTTAGAGTTCGTTGCCATGTTTTCAGGAAAATATTGGCATGTGTTTGGTTGGAGACCAAATGTCTTCTGCAGAGAAAGCCCATTTATCTCGTAGCATGTTGCAGTACAATTTACTAGGGAAGAACCTTTTAGCACTAGAGCAAACCTTTGTCGCCTTGGACTCGTTAAGAATGGAAAGAGATATCATGCTGCAAATGAGGAAGTTGGGGGCTGCTGAGTTGTTCAATACTTGTCTATCCAGGTCCCGAGTTTCGTCAGCCACTTCATGCTTACCTGACACAGGAACACCCGAGTTGGTGGATGATACTACACAAGAACAGAAAACCTTTGTGCATTCGACAAGGAAACTGAGAAAGAAAGCAAGAACTGGAAATGGTGATCAGGGTTCTTCAACAATCAGTTCAAGAACCACATGGGAGGGTATTGATGTCCCTAGAGTGAGAAAACCATCAAAATATAGGAAGAAAAGAGAGAGGATATCTAGAAACGAGGCTGAGATGTCGCAAGGAGTCAAGGTTCAGTGTGAAAATATTCCTCCTAACTGTTCTCTTTTTATCCTTTGTAGTTAACTAGAAATTCTCATGACACTCTCATGTGTGCTTTTGAAGATAGTGGCGGACATGGAGAGGATCAGAACGAAACTGGAAGAGGAAACTGGTAAGGTAGCGAGTATGAGTTGTTGGGCTGAAGCAGCAGGGATGAACCAGAAACTTCTCATGCACAATCTACATTTCGGTTGGTACTGTAGAGATGAACTGGTGAAAAGCACCCGGTCTTTGGTTCTTTTCCTCGCAAGAAACTATCGTGGACTCGGGATCGCCCATGAAGATTTAATTCAGGTTCCTCTTCTCTACTTTACTGCCAGCTAACATAAATTGATGAAAACCTTAAAAATTGTTTCTAATGTTCTTGGTTGTGGGTTTCAGGCAGGGTATGTTGGAGTGTTGCAAGGAGCAGAGAGGTTTGATCACACAAGGGGTTACAAGTTCTCCACGTATGTGCAGTATTGGATAAGAAAATCGATGTCTACGATGGTGTCACGACATGCAAGAGGCGTCCATATTCCTGTTTGTGCATTTTTGATTTATTCTTTAGTTTATTAATTTTCAACAATGCTAAAGAACCTCACTTGTGTGTCTTTGATGGTTGTTGTTTATTTTGGCAGGCGTCAATAATCCGAACAATGAGTCAGATACAAAAGGCTCGTAAGACCTTGAAAACGAGCCAGGGGATAAAATATCCAGCTGATGAGGAAATTTCGAAACTAACAGGCTACTCGTTAAAGAAGATTCGAGCAGCTAACCAATGCCTAAAAGTGGTTGGTTCAATCGACAAGAAAGTTGGGGATTGTTTTACCACAAAGTTCCTGGTAAATGTCCTTTTGAACCAACATCCTCATACACTGTTACCGCCAGGCTATAAAAAGTATTTGGTGTTGTGTAGATTTAAGCTGTTTTTGCTTGCTTGTGTATGCAGGAGTTTACACCAGATACGACGATGGAGAGTCCAGAGGAGGCTGTGATGAGGCAGAGTGCAAGGGGAGAGGTACCTAATCTTTTAGAAGGGCTAGAGCCTAGAGAGAAGCAAGTGATGGTTCTACGTTACGGTCTTCAAGACTATAGTCCCAAGTCCTTGGAAGAGATTGGGAAGCTTCTTAGGGTTAGCAAAGAAGGGATTAGGAAGATCGAACGGAGAGCAATGGCTAAACTCAGAGACCAACCCAAAGCCGACAACCTCAGATATTATTTGAACCAGTGAAAAATATAGAATTTTGGAACCAATTGGCTGGCGACTTGTAATAAGATTGGAGTCTCATTGTGTGTAAAGTTATGTACATTTTATAAATCATAAAGAAAGTAGAGATTTTACCAAAAGTAAAAATATCTCTGACATTTGCTATCTTTGGGGTTTATCCTGTAAAAGACTTTGATTTCAAACTGAATGTTAAATCTGAAGTGAAGGGCTAAGCATAGCTTCATAACCTCCACATGGTCTGTAGATATCAGAATACTAGTGAAATATTGATGAAATATTTTCACTCTAAGACACTTTGTTGACCTTTATTATCATTCTAAGACACATATATCTACTAACACACTTTACTCACTCTTTCTCCACTAACTCGTTATTTTCCAATTAGAAAAGACAAATCTAGTTACTTTTATGGTTGGATTACATCTCAGCCGTTGATTCCCCTTGTTCTCTAACAGTCCAGATTAATTGTCACAGATCTGGATTTGACATTTATCCACCCAACACACATTATCCACCATTAGATCATTTTTTTTGGACGGTCCAGATTAAACCTTTTATTGTCATCCCTCTCCCCCTTTGTCGACATTCCTCTGTATTTTTTTCTTTTAACCTAAGTTCTTAGCAAAAAAATCTGAATCAAAACAACACTTAGTTATTTAATTTAAATTTGTGGTTTGTTTTCTAACTTTCTGTTGATAACATTGTTTTATTCTAATCCAATAAGCTAATCCCTCGTTGTAACTCCTTGTAGGCATCTTCCATGGTAGACCATTGTATGGTCGTCGTCGGTGGATGGAAAACGATCGCCGACGGCAGCTGGATATTCTCCATTGAGAAGCAATGGATCGTTCTCCTCCGTCCTACAATGTCTCTTATTGAACTGCAAAACATTGCTGTGAATGAATTCTTTCCCAACAACAAAGCCCTCCCCTCCACCTCACATAATTGGTGGCCGCTTAAGTCCACCTTACACAATTTCGTGTGGACAACAATACCATAATGTACACAATATTAATTTGGACACAATCATCAAAGTGTACATGTGTACACGATGTTAACAAAGTGTACATGTGTACACGATTTTAATGTGGACATCAACAAATAATTATCAATATTTTCATGTATACAAATTAACAAATATCAACATATGCACTATAAGACATGTTATTGAATTGATGGAGTACATGTGTACAAATCTAAATGTATGTTTAGTTGTTCATGATTAAAAGATATGTTTCTGGTGTGTATAAACCGACAGGTAAGTATTTCAAGTTGTAGGATTCATGTTGGTCTTAAAATAGCTACAACGAGATTAAAGAAGAGTTTGAAATCAAGAAAATAATTGTATAAGTTTCGTGTACAAGTAGACACTAAGTACATGTGGACATTAAACATAAGTGTATATTTGGATATTGATCTCAGATATTCATGTGAATATACTCTTGGTAATTTTTTTTTATTATGCTTTTATATGTTTTGAGATGCATTATGTTTCTGATTAAATTTGGAAAAATAACATTGACACACATTCCATATATAATATGTTTTTGGATGCATCAAACTCATAATATGCATTTGGATTTGTACACATGTATTTACTTTGTATAATATGTTGATATATTCACTCTAATAATATCTCTATTACGTTTCTTTAACATACATTTGAATTTGTACACATGTACTCTATCAACATAACCATATATCTTTTGGACTTACTTTACCTTAAATTTATAAACACAATAACTTACATTTATCTAAGAAATGATTACACTAGTGAGACAAATTTATAGACACAATAACTTATATTTATCTACACATTGTACATCCCTCATATATGTACACTTTTATGCATATCGTACACATGTACATGTAGTTATTGATGTACACATGTACGTAATGTTGTCAAATTCTGCCAACGAAAACCTCATCGGATTGCCTCCAAATACTAGACACATCTCATATCGTTTCTTTGTCACAACCTTACGCGTTATCAGCCCATGTACAAGTTTGGCCGAGAATGCACATCTTCGTACTGGCAGCTTGAATAGCCCTCCAAAATATGAAGCAAGCAGGTGCTCCATCTCGTTTGTTCCTTCCAACACATCTCTCACCAACAGAAGGTACTCCAAGGAGGAATTGCAGTTTAGCCGTTTGCTCGGATAACAGTCCATTGCAAATAAACGGCTTGGCAACCGTTGGTTGACCACTACATCCGCTGGTCCTGCCGCACCTACCACATTCACAAACCCATCACAACCAAGTTACAAAATTATCCCCACAAATTTGTAATCTGTACTCTTTCGCACATCGTACATGCACACGCAAAATCAACTGTACACTGATAATATTTTGTACACCTATCTACGTTGTACGGCTTGTTATACTTGTATACGTTGCTACGTTGTTATAACTGTACAACCTTCCAATCCCACTTCACAGTGAATACTGCCCGTCCAAATCCGTAGCACAAACTACAACTCAACCCTATTTCAAAGTACACTTTTTGAAGACCCACATAAACCCTTTATCCATTCTTAAAATGTACTTTGTTAGATTTGCACCCTTACCCCTCTTGTACATACATCCAAACCTAGATCGAAGCAAATTCCACATCCTAGAACCTAGCACACACACACATGCCAACTATTAACCCCACTATTTGGCCCCTCAACTCGTAGCTTTCCCCCCTTCCGACGGTCCCACCCGGCAGAAACGCAGAAAACAGGGGTCAGTTAGAAAGGAACGAAGCCCCACATACCTTTGTTTTTGCCCTTGGCATTTCTTCTCTTTCGTGTTGACATCTCCACAAGCGTCTCTCGCCGGCGTAAGAAACCTCAATCTCGGTATCATTTTCTCTTCGTCGGTGGTTTCTCCTTCTTTCACCCTCATTTTTTTTTTCTTTACCCCACGGTTACCCAAGCCTCGTTAGTGGGGGAAGAAATAAAAAATAAACTTGTTTTAATGTTAGCTTCCGGTCCACAGTTGCTAACCAGATTTATTTCAAATTTCGAAACTGTAAAAAACCCTAACTAGCAACCAAAACGAAATTACTCAAATACTCTAATTTTTTGCACTTTTCTAGGGACTCCTATGTATTTTTGCTCTAAAAAGTACCCAAATTGCAATAAGTGTCATGCATTGTAATATAAATACAGAAAGTGTCTTTAAGTGTTACTAACGTAGATTCATGTGATGTGACAACATATTGTGAATAGAAGATACCAAAAATACAATTGAAGTCGCTGTAGAAAGTAGAAACCCATACACAAATACCTGTCGGTTTAGATTCTGGTAGTTCGGTTTTATTTTTATAAACCCGCTCAAATTAGTTCGGTTCTGAGAACATTGCTCATCATCAGTTCAAGACGTGAAGGGTATACTTGTCTTTAACATCCACTGCGATATAAGCAAACCCTAAGACCTCTCCCGGGACTATAAATAACATAATTTGCTTTTCAATAATTTCTTTTTTCTTACCATCGCCGCCGGAACTGCTCTCTCCTCTCAGGTAAGAGATTCTTCTTCCATTGATTTCGATGCTGTTATTATCGTTCTCTATATTACTGTTTAAACGCGTCACAAGCATGCGTTTCATGTAGAATCCTCCGCTTATTTTTCGTGAATACTATCAATTAGTCTTGATGATTGAGATTACTCTTCACTTCGTTGCCCACATGTTTCTCTGCTGGCGAATCTCCCTATTGCCCATCAGACATATTTACATTTTGTTTACTGGTTTTATGATGGATCAGATCGATTTTTGCAAGCTATAATCATGCAGAACGAGGAAGGAGTCGTCACAGAGCTTTACATTCCGAGAAAGTGGTATATCTTCTTTACATTATGTCTTTGATTAAGCTAGGAAGCTGATTTCTTTAATAATATTATCACCTAAGCTCTAATTCTTATGTTGCAAAATGAGAGAATTACAATTTTACCACAGTTATCGAATCTATTATAACTATTTTCATAAATACCTAAAATCTAAACTAATCCACATAAATAATTTATAAATGTATAAAAATAGTTTATAAAACATTTATTGAAGTTTATAAATCCAATTCTATCCATAAATACTAAACAGTTAAATTATTTTTGATTGAGTGTATTTTTAAAAAGTGGTATTTTCAAGCAATTTTTCTTGTAAAATTTGCAGCTCGGCAACAAACAGATTGATCACATCAAAGGACCATGCATCTGTTCAGCTTAACATTGGCCATCTTGATGCCGATGGTATCTACACTGGCCAATTCACCACACTTGCTCTCTGCGGTTTTGTCCGTGCTCAGGTTTGTGGATAACCTCTCTCCACTCAATTTACTTTGTAATATTAGCCAAGTTTATGATGATTGAGTTGACGTTTTGGTTAATGAAACATAATCTGCAGGGAGACGCAGACAGTGGTGTGGACAGGCTCTGGCAGAAGACCAAGGTTGAAACAAAACAACAGTGAGAAGAGTTATATCTAAGCTTGCTGCTGCGCTTGCCTCTTTTTATTTTTTTTGGATGTTTCACTGAATTTTCTCTCTAGCTGCAAACTAGTATTTTGAGTTTCTGGTTTATGAAAGATAATTAAGTTTTGGTGGCAGCTGAATTATATTCTACAGTTCAGTTATATCGTAATTTTTCTATGCAAAACATTATGAAAAAAGTAAGGCAATTCTCTTAAATAGCTATTTTTAAGTTTTTATCACAAAAATAACTTTCAAAAAATAAAATGACCAAAATATTTTTTTTTTTTTTTAAAATTTTGATTTTTTTTTTAATTTTTTTTTGAAATTTGAAACCCTAACCCCAAACCCACCTTTCTAAGGGAATTTCTCAAAAAATTATCATACATTTGATTGATGAACTGATTCCCTTCACTACATCTTTAACTAACATCTTCAGAATTTTCCCATCTGCAAAAAACAAGGTTTCAATTTGTCTCCATAAGAAAAACAAAAAGGCACAAATATAAGTTTAAGCAAATCTCATTAAAAAAACCCTTAAAATAAGTTTTTTTTTGTCAGAAAAACACTCCAAGAAAAAATGATCAATTTTTTTTACTAAAGAAGTAAAAAAATAATCTATTTTTGACCTTTTAAATATATAAATATAAATAAATATTTAAATAAATAATAAAAATATTTTTTTTTAATTTTTGGAAAAAAAATCTGTTTTGAACATTTTTCTTTTGATTTTTAGACATGTTTCCGGAAACTTTTTTCAATTTTTTTTTTCAAATTTTACTTTAAAATCCAAAAATTCTTTTAAAACTATTTTACAATTATCACTTTAAACTTTTAATATTAATTTAAAAAAAAAAAAAATCTAAATCTCATCCCAAAATCTCAATTCTGAAATCTAAACTCTATATATGTAGTTAGTTAACCTAGAGATATAAATATTTTTTTTACCTTTTCAATAAAATATTTTAATTATTTTAACTCTTTTATGCTATATTTACAATAAAAAACATTAGTGATATTATAGGAAATTTCTCTGCATTACAGTTAACTTAATCAGTGTTGCATAATTTAGAGCTAGCTTACAGGAAAATGTGTGTCATTTTCATTCCGAATAAAGAATGGTGAATCTTAGTAAGATTACTTATAAGTTATAACAGCCAATCGAAATACGATGATGATCATAAAGCTATACATTATTATGCAAAATTTATAGTCCACTCCACTCCATACAAAAGCCAAAATATATATACTCCTATTAATTACGATTTATTCCTTCGATTAAAATACCAAAATAAAGTTACGAAATTCCTCAAAATATATATTTGTCGGCCGTGTTCTAAAAAAGAAAAAAAAAAGTGTTCGAAAAAATAAAATATATTTGTCGGCCACGTCGGACACCACCTCTGAGTTCCACTCGAAGAAGCTCTTTTATAATAAGGAATCTATCGCATTTAGGAAACTTTTATGTATGTAGTAGGTGGTGTGGTATCAATCATCATCTTCTTCTTCTTCTAGGGTTCTTAATTAGCTATGAAGCTCCTCTTCTTCCCCGCCAAAATGTTGCTTTTAATTCGCGAAAACTAGGTTTATTTTTTCCTCTTTTATCGCAATTTTTTTCTGGGGTTTTATTAACATTGGGGGGGGGGAGATGAAGAAGATCTTCGGAGGTCCAGGAACTGTGTGTGGTCTGTTGCTGAGAATCGGACAATGTGCTTCTTCTGCTGCTTCCATCGGCTTTATGGTCTCTTCGACCGACTTCTCTGGTCGCACTGCTTTCTGGTAAAATGATGTTTTTTTTTTCGCTTCTTTCTGTGTCTTGAGTTTGGTTCTCTCTCTCTTTGAACCTCGTTTTGATTTCAGCTACTTGATTGCTTCAATGGGTCTTCAATTGCTGTGGAGCTTTGCTCTCGCGTGTCTTGATGTTTATGCTCTAAGGACCAAGAAAGATCTTCAAAACCCAATCTTGGTCAGCTTATTCGTCGTTGGTGATTGGGTATTGCAAACCACATTGTTTTTGTCTGCTTCATCTGTAATGAATGAGCTTGATTCTTGTAATGAATTGTTTTGTTGTCTACAGGTGACTGCAATGTTATCTCTTGCAGCTGCGTGTTCATCAGCAGGAGTTGTTGTCTTATATGCCAAAGATCTCAAGTATTGCGATATCCACGCCCAGCTTTCATGTCTTAGGTATGAACTTGCTGTAGCGCTTTCTTTCGTCACTTGGGTTCAGATTGCCCTTTCTTCCCATGTCACGTTTTGGATCCTAGCCTCGGTTTAGTTTCTTTAAATGTTCGACACCATCTTGTAATTTTGTTAACATTTTTGCTTCAAATCAAAATCCATCAAGGTTTTCTTATCACTTATCTGGCTTTTACCCCCCACAACACCCTTTTTTTTTTTTACAATACTCATCATCAACTTGGTGTTACATTGAGCACAAGAAACACAGTTGTCTACATTGGTCACAGACTCACAATCAAACTGACTTACATTAATCCAAAAAAAAACAAAGATTCTTTCATACCAAATCTGTTTTATTGTTCTGTCCCTTAAAAAAAACATAAAGACAGTGAAAGATTGAAGAAGTAACACACATACAGCAAATATCCTGTATGTACAGCTTCTATCAAACCTACAAGCATCTCTCTTTCACCAAGAAGGAAACCATGAAAATGTGTCTATTGAGGAGAATCTATCTGGTGATTGGTTTGGGAAAGCTCTCAAATGGGTGAGTCAGCTAGTAGTAACGTATGCCACCATCCACACGCCACTTTTCTCAGTCTGCAGCCATCGAGCTGGACTTGTGTAGGAATGTTCCGGTCAATCGTGTCCCCTAGACCCAGCTGTTGAGTAATAAAGAGGGATGTAAAATGAGATGCCAGAGTGATAACTGAGACAAACACTTAGGAAAAAAAAAACAGGAACAACAACGTACCTGTCCGTATTTGTTCCATCCCCAACATAGCAACTGACCATTATCTGCAGAAACAGAAAGGGCAGTGTGAATAAGCAAAACAGAGAATACTCTCAATACAGCCTTCACAGATATTACAGTGAACTAAGCTTAAAGGGAGCATCATGCACATATGATAGAAGTAGAACGCAAGGTGTTTCACCAACATGCTATATGTTTCTAAAAGGAAGGATATAACTTTTTTCCTCCGTTGAAAGAGAGACCACGAATTAAAACTGAAACAATTCAAAAGGAGACCTGAAGACAAGGAGCAGCATCTCACAAGCTAGGGGCTCTTTAGTTTCGTCTCTTTAAAACGACTGAAACAAATGCCAAGTTGCTAGTTCTCAGTTCCGTTGGGAGAGTTCCCTTTCTGCAACTAACATTTGGAAAACCATACCTGTCAAAACCGCACTATGTCGCGCTCCACAGCTAACTGCTATTGCATGTTTGTTCTCCATGTTCTGCCCATCCAGCAACCTCGGTGTGGTCTAATATCAGAAGAATAATGTTGAATATACACAAAATTTTCAGACTATTACAACCAGAAGTCGGTAATTATGTATTACAGGAAATGTACCTCAGCATGATCAGAACCAGTTCCCAGTTGCCCAAATTGGTTCCCACCGAAGGCGAACACTTTACCATCACTAGAGATGCAAATAGTATGCCACAATCCAGCTGCTACGCTTTCCATCTTTACATTATGCACTTCTGACACAGCCATGGGCCTTAGCTGATCATTTGTGTTTCCATGGCCACACTAAATACCAAGAAAATTGCCTACTTAGCATGGGCAAATGGAGAAATTAAACATAATGATTTTGGATTCAAGGCTCCGCCAGTTTGGAAACCAGACAAAGATTACACTCACCTGTCCATAGAGTCCCCATCCAAAAGTTATTAGCCCACCAGCATCTGCAACTAGGAAGGATGAGCAATCAAGATCGAACCATCACAATAATTTCCAAATCACTCTTGAATATCAGCAAGAGAAATCACTCTTGGATATATTGCAAGATTGCTTTTTCTTCATGCCAAGCTAGTTGAATCAACTGTGCAGAGGAATAAGTCAGGAGTTACAACAGACCTGTAATTGCCGCACTGTGACGCCCTCCACATGAAATCGCCTTTATATACTGACCAGGAACTCCTGAAGTGGTTGATGTCCCTTGATGCAATACAAACGATCTTTCTTTTCCAGATACGGAAGATTCAAGGAAAGGTATCAGATGAGGAGCTGAAACCATTTTAATCCTAGAACCCAATCCTAACTGCCCTTCGCCTCCATATCCCCAACCCCAAACCTGTCCTATATCTGAAACTTCCGCAGAAACATGACACATAAGATGCAATCATCCTCAAAGAATCTTCAGGCTTCACATAACCTAAGGCTAAGAAAAACTAGTTACTGCTTCGTCTTGGATTTGTAAAGAAGTCGTTTATTCAACTTCACCTGACAATGCCAGAGTATGCCGACCACCAGTAGCAACACTGGCGATCCTCACTCCAAGGCCAACACTCAAAAGGGAAGGTGTTGTAGCAAAGTAGTCCTCTCCAGATGTAAGCCCTTCCGTTTCATCTTTGACGGTCGAAACCCGTCTCCGCTTCACCGGTTCTTCTCCCATCTTTCGGTTCTCATTCTGACCGCTGGATGCATTTGTACCTTGTGACAATACTGGACTCACATATCACAGTTGAGAATCGGTCAATGATAAATAAACAAAGCACTAAAACAGTCAAATCATATCCCAACCGATCTTACCTTGCTCACTCAAACCACTTTGCTGCTTTCCACCAACATCCTTGGAAGGAATGCACTCCTTCCAACCCCAAGTAAACGCTTCACCAGCCTCTACACACACCAACACACAACTCTTCAGAAAATAAAACATAGAGTTACAAGGTATCATTAATCCTTTCTCAAGTGTCAATTGACCAATCCTAAACATTGCACATTAAGCATATAACATTGTGATAACATTGTCTCCAGGTCAAAGAACATAGCATGGAGGGGGTCCAGATACCTGTTACAACGGCACAATGTGCCCATCCTGCAGAAGCCTGTATGACTGGAGCCTCGGTGGGAAGTGGAAACGGCTCTGGAGTTTCCTTAAACAATCATATCAAAAGGGAGACAACAACTGAATCAACTTGGTAACAAAGATGTTAAGATAGTCATCATCTTTAATGAACTTTTACCCCATGCTTTCCAGAAGCTACACAGCTCTGTCCTTCATCATCAGAAGATCCCCAAGTTATAAGCTTCCCATTCTCTAGCAACATTAGAATAAAAAACAAACGAGAATGATTCAAAGCTTCCGACTTTAGTATTTCCGAGAAAGAAAAAACCCTAACCTGATATAGCCATAGCGAACCCACAACCGCCGCCGCACACGTCTTTCCATGAATCTCCGCCTGCCGGTAACCGCACGGGAACAGGAGAGAGAATCGGAGACTTTTCCGGCGAGGCTCCTGGTAGGTAGCCGGACATGTAAACCACGCTAACTGATCCTCCGTCGTTCCCATTCATGGCAGAGACTCTTCTGATGATCAAAAACCAAAGAACAATAGCTAAGTCTGATTCAGTGATCGATCTGCTGTTCACTTTCTCGACAAATCGGCGTTTCTTTTTACGCTCTTGATGAAGAAACTGGGAAGAAACGGAAAAGCAGAGACGAGTTGACTCAGTGAGAGAGAAGAATGAATGGTGGGAGAATCAAATCCGGGTGTTTAGGGAGTGCCACGTCAGATTGCTACATCATGTTTGAAACACGTGGAGCGATCTAGACCGCATTTCTTTTTTCTTTATGTCGAGAAGTTTCTGGAAGGAAAGACTTTCGCGTTCGAAATAGAAGCTCCTTTACTCTCTGATGGACGCGTGGTGGAGAAATGACCCACTAAATATTCTTGTTTTTTTTTTTTTTTAATTCTTCTGCGCTATCAACTTCCATTATTAACTTTTAATTAATTTTTAATATTTAAAATTGGACAATTTTCTTAAATAGCCATTTTTAAGTTTTTATCACAAAATAGCTCTCAAAAAATAAAATGACCAAAATAGACTTTTTTTTTTTTTGAAAATTTGATTTTTTTTTTATTTTTCTTTTGAAATTTGAAACCTTAACCCCAAACCCAACCCTTAACTCTAAACCCTAAAGTGCAAATTAGTTAACCCTAGGGGTATAAATGCATATAAATGAACTTTTTAGCTTCTAAAAAAACATTTTGGTCATTTTTTTCCCTAAAAACTATTTTTGTGACAAACAAACTAAAATGGGCTATCTAAGAGAATTTCTCTTTAAAATTTCATCTCAAAATCCTATCACTTAACTCTAAACTATAAATCTAAATTAGTTAACTCTAAAGTTACAAAGACATCATTATCCTCAGTTTTTTAATCAGAGTTTTAAACTCATAATTTTTTTTTTTACATTTTTCAGTTAAAATACACTTTTATATTTCTTATTTAAGAAATGATTTTTCGATTTTCTTAATTTTTTATTCAAAATTAAAAATCTCGGTTAAAAGACCAGGAATAATAATAATCTAAATATATATTTATTTTTTAATAAAATATTTTAATCATTTTCTTTCATAAAAATTATTTATGTGAAAAAAGTCATTAGAGATTTTTTTTTTTTTTTTTTTTGAGCAAAAAAGTCATTAGAGATTTCTTTCACTTTTAATTGGTTAAGAGTCAAGACACATCGGTTGTGTAAAGGAATATTAAGTCCGCTGGATTGTTGCAATTTGAACCACATTCGCATAAACTTTCGTAAAATATTTTCTATTTTCTTTTAAAGATTTTTGCCAGAAAATATTCATAATTTCTTTTAGTATAGTGTAAAAGAATACCAACATACATTAGTTTTTATAAGGTATTTCTTAATATATCGTCTCTAAAATGGTTTATATTTATATGTTTTTGTAGTTGTAACAATTAACTAACTTAAAAAAAAACTATTTAGCAAAAAACAAAAAAATTAACTAACTGAAAATATATATTAAAAGTGGACCACAAGAAAGAAAGAAATCGACCAGTATGGATGGATTGGTGAGCCCTAATTTCTCTGGGTCGTTATTAGCATTCATTTGGTTATCTCCTTAGCACGATAGATGTATGCTCTCTTAGATCACAACTTTGGATCTTTTTCATTGCACACCTTTTGTTAAGTCCACATCTCATAACAGTAGACATTGTATAAACACGTTGTCTTGTCAAACTTATATACCAATAGATAGTGGACATAAACCCCATATTTTCCACTTTAAATATTTACATCGAATCATCCTTTTCTTAAATTTGTTTTAGATATATGTCGATCATTTAAAGCTTGTAATATCACACGCCTTAATTAGGCTCACATTGTTTGATTTGATTTACATATAAATATGAGAAGGGTTTGTAAAACTTTACAAAAATAGAATAAAAACAAGGTAAAGCTCATATAGATTGAAGATTTTCTAGGCTCACACTGTTGGTCTCTATATAAACACTTCTGTGTTCTTAAAGAAACCCTAATTAAGTACGTAGTTAAATAATGCTTCACCAAACCATGAAATCACCGCAGCTAGCTAGTTCTCATCATTATACTCATCATGCTCTCTTTCTTATCTCTGCATCAGTGTGTATTTTTTATTCTCTTACGCACATACACGCACACACATATATATTATAATGCAACGTTATATATATTAATATTTGTGATGTTCATGTGCCCTCCTTAAGCTTGTGCAATGAGAAGCTCTCTCGCAAAAACTAGAATATGTATAGTCTTGCTTGTCCGGACCATAAATATGATCGTCGATCCAGATATTTTCTACTCATTTTGTATATGATCGATCGAGAGGATATATAAACAAATTAGGAAAAATACTGTTTAGATATATGAAGAGATGTCAAACTTCTAAATCACAATGGTAATGTTTAGATAGTTAGATATGTGAAGAGATGTCAAACTTGTAGATCACAATGGTAATGTTTAGAACTATATATATATATAATGTGGTTAGCAATATAAAACTATTTATATAATGTGAATGTGATAATGATTAAATACTATGTCAGAACCGTCGACTCTTATCAATAGTCGACAAATATAGGGATAACGTATTGTGAGTATTGTATTGCCATGTACGTTGACATTGTAAACTTTTGTATTAAAATACTAACATACCTAGTCCATAATAATCACTATATTAATTATAACTCCATGGCCCTCTAAGAGCACAAGCAAGTGAAGTTGTCTGCCTGAATCTGAAAAAGTATATATATATATTTTATTTTATTTTAAAATATAAATTATGGTCTGAAACTTAATTTTTTAAAATATATTACTAAATTTAGAGTTTAAAATTTCAAATTAAACATCAAATCTATATATAATAGAGCTATATATAAACTTTTAAACTATTCAATTATATTACATCACTAAATATATCGTTAATATTTTTTCTTCAAAACCATAAATAATTTCAGACGACACTTAATAAATCTAAGAAATTTTTTATATATTTGTTTTGATTTGTTTGGTTGAATCACTAAGTTGAAGATTTCTATCAATTTAGAAACTATAATGCAAATTCAGGCGAATAAATATGAACTTGGACAAAAGAGCAAATAATTGATATCGAGACAAATATCATTTCTAGGGTATTTTATCAACTTAGTGGATACATATTACAAATTCTTTAATTTTGTAATATCTGAAAACCCCGATCGTAGTAGAAACACTAAAATAAATGATATAAACCACTGATTCGAGGTATGTACTTTTATATTAATTTTATTATAATCCTTTCGAAATCATTAATCCATTTCGTATAATAATGACAAACCGTTGTGATAGAAAAACAATATAAAAACAGTTGGAAAATAATTATATTCCTTAATAAAGCCTATCAAATACAAAATTCGGTTTATTCTAGGGAAAATTGGCTAATAAGGCCATATTGAGAGATGATTTGTTCTTTTATACCTTTGATTATATTTTTTGTCTCAATATACTTTTACTTTTATAAATACCAAATTAACCCTTTAGTTTATAATTGATACATAATTAATTTTATAATCTTATTATAAATTACATTGAGTAATCAAGAATCAAAATTAAACATTTTTATAGTTTATTTATTAAATTTATTAATAAAATAATTATAAATATTTAATTCTTTTCACGACTAATATCATATTAAATATAATTTTTCTTAGTATTTCTCGACGATTACGGTATACTATTACAGTAAATCGGTGAAATTTATATGTACATTGCAGCTAACTATCGCCAGCTAATCGTCATTATCATCGTCATTTTCTCCGTGCTCTGTCGGAGTTTTTTCTGTTTATGGCGTTAACGGCGATTTTAGATCAAATCCCGTCAAAAATCCTTGTTTACTCGATGAATCAAAAAAATATATTCAACGTGATTCAATGTAATTTAACATCGAAAACAAGATAAGTTTGAATCAAATTAGTTAGGATTACTTCCTAGATTTTCTCAAGATTTAAAAACATAAAATAAGTAAAATATAGAATACATATTCTAAACACGATACAACATAGACAAAAGGTTATAACATAAATTGTAACCACTTAAAACATATAATAAAGGTAAGAAACGAATGTTCTATCTATGATATATGATAGAGTAAAAGATAGAATATAGGTAAACCGTTTTCTAAATTTTTCTACAAAGAAGTAGAATACCTAGAATATGTATTGTATGTTACAAATAACAACGCATGTTGGTTAGCACTGAGACATATGTATTCTATATTAAAATAGATCATAGATAAAAGCTTAGAATATGAATGTTAAATTAAATAAAACGTTGAAGACAAGTTAGAATATGCATTGTATCCTTGTAAAAAGAGTTATAATATACATTCTAACAAATCTAGATCAACACATACAAATTGTTTTTTATTTTTTTTATTTTTTATATCAAATAATATAAAATATTTTCATAATTGTATTAATTTTTTCATATTTATCTGAACTTTATACAATTTTAAATAAATATTTTCATTATTATGAGGGTATTTATGTCTAAAACTGACAAATTATTGCAAAGGTATAATGGGACAAACACATTCTTATTATGGCCTATTTTTCCAATTTCCCCTTTATTCTATCAACAAAATAAATTAAAACTAACTCGATTCAACTGAATAGGTTAAATCGAATTGACGATATAAAGATCATGTATATAAGAGGAAGGTGAATGACACGAGAGAAGAGAATTAAGAAAAAGACACAAATAGATAAAACTAGGATTTATTAACAATTTAACAGGTTGGAGTGTTGAGTTCGCCCTAAGAAAGCTCTCTGGCACAATAACCAAAGCAGCGCCGCCATCATCCTTTCTCGACGCCGGTGAGGCCTTTGGCCGCCGGCGTCGGGCCCTCTCCTCCGACGTTCACCCTCCACCATCCTCGCTCCAGTTCATTGTCTTTTATTTCGATTGTTTTCTCTCCTTCGGTGCCGTCCAGGGTGAAGGCCCTCGCCGGCGACTCCTCCTTGCCGTGAAGCGAACCGTTGCCTTGTGCTTCCGCTTTAGACTCCGGGACTCCGGATCTGTCTCTCTTTGGGGGACTCCCCATCTCCTCTCCTCCGTACCTGTCAACAGCGACCACCTCATCTCACATCTGTGCAGTATCCTCTATTTCGACCGGTTGACCGTGAAACCCCCGACACTCGGGTCAGTCGGATCTACTCACCTCGAGAGTAGTTGTGTCGGATCCGCTCGGCTCTTCATCTCTGCTGCGTCTCCTACACTCCACGGCAGCTCTTGGCAGATACGGATCTGCTTTCAGCCCGTCGTGGTCTTCCTCCGTCCTCTCGACGACCCCCTCTCCTTCACCTCATTACAGCCTCCCACACCGTTCCTCACATCATTGGTGTTGGTGTCTACCAACCGGTTCCAAACCTGCATTGCCTCAATCATCGATTCAAAGTGTCTCTTGGATGATACCCTTCACCTACGTTCACTCCACCTACCACTGCAGTTTCTTCTCATCTCATTAGATCCCGAGGCCTCAACGACATATGGCTGTGGGATTCCACTTTTGCCTCGTCGTTCAGGCTCGGTACCTCAGAGTACACAAAGTACGAGCCCTTCTCGTCACAAATCCATCTCTCCCATCCTGTCAAGACATTGGCTTGAAGATTTCGTTTGTGAAACCGGGGAAATCTGCTTCACCGCCTACTCCGTCAATAGCTTCTCTGGGGATTCCCGGAAAGCCGTCTCCACCCACTGTGTCACTCATCCCTTTTATTTGAAGAGTAATCAATCCTTTTATTTATCGGTGGATTCACCGAGACCATCATTATCACCTTCTGCCTCCTTTTTAAGGAGTGCTTCCCCTCCACTGTTGTGGAGGTGTTCTTCCATATCTATAACCGTCTTGCTATCTTGTGGAGCGGTCCGTTCGGGGCCTGAAGATGCAGCGGGATTCGTTTCGACGAGTCTTCGAGGTGCGGATTGGATGTCAACGTCACAACTTAAAGTGACTATCTCTCTGCTGTCCGACCATGTCGTGAAAGCTATATTGACGCATTCAAACATCGCTTTGAGTTCGCTGTCTTTTTCTTCTTTTGAAGACCTATCATCTTTATCTTATGAGTTTGTATTTTATGCTTTCAATCAAAGAGGATGGACAATTCCCTCTATCATTTGTATTCGAACAAGTTAAAATTAATGAAAAGTTGTGTTCCAAAAAAAAAAAAGATAAAACTAGGATTTATTTTCCATGCTAATTTGTTTGTGCCGGAAATCTTATTATTATTTTTTTACATTTTAATCAAATTTTCTTGTAATTCATCACTTGATTGATTAGTAAAAATATTTTAAATAATCCACCATCAAATTCATGTATATTTTTAGTATCTATCGAATTCAGATTCAACAAAACGCTTGAAAGGATATATTTTTACGAATATAAATGTTAGCTTTATTAGTAATATTAAGACATCAATAAATAATCAAACGAACAAAACAAATCCTAACTATTCAGATTATTACATATATACTTGTTGGTTATACTATTCACATAATTACGTACTTGGTGATTTCTTATAAGGATCTAGTCCTAGACGAAGCTCAAGATCTATCACTTCTGCACTGTGTGACAAAGCTTTTTGAAGTTTCATCATTTTCTTCTCTTCTTCATCTCCCAAATAGTCTCCAGTACTTGTATTTTTGTCTTGTTTTGTTGATGAACCGACCGTGGAATCAACGAAGAAAGGCAATTCAATCAGATCTTGCTCGAACCGATTAATTTTCGAAGTGGTGCACGTGGAGTCTTCACGGTCGACATCTTCTTTTAGGTTAGCTTGTCGCAGCTTTGCCCTGTCTTTTCTGTGGATGTTCATGTGCCCTCCTAAAGCTTGTGCGTTGGAGAAACCCCTCTCGCAAAATTCGCATATGTATGGTCTTGCTTGTCCAGACCATGAATATGATCGACGATCCGAGGATTTTCTATTCATTTTCTTTTGTATATGATTGAGAGGATATATAAAAACTTAATATAAAGGGAGCGAGTGTTATAATTTGCGAAGAGATGTAAATTGATAAAATCACAAGATGATGCTCGATCAACGGTTAAATATACATTTTGTGGTTATTTAAAGTCAAAGCTGACCTTTTCTTGTTTAATTTACCGACAATATGTGTAGATATAGCTTAATAATGTGGCGATTAGTTATTTTATTGGTTTTGGTCTACATTTTTTTAGCTTTAATTCGTGTATAATACTAACATATGTAGCCGACAATAAACACTATATTATTCATAAATATATCACAAAGGTTATTCTAAATTGGTTTGTAGCTAAATGATTTGTATTAGTGTAGTCGTTTCATCACAATTCGAGTTCAAATTCGGTAATATGTCTGTGAAATGTATATAGATTTGTTTAATAGAAACACTTACAATTCAAATTGATTACAAGACAATATGTAAATATTAGAATAAATGCAAAATGTAAATGTCAACATATGACTGTTGCCTAGATAAACAATGTCTTCCGAGAAAACATACACACGTATGAGCGAACAGTCGACGACAAACATGTTTACAAATTTATTTAATCAGTATCATCAGAGACATGAAAGTCAAATACACAAACATAATTTTAAATGAGTTTCTCATTGACTTTCTTCCGGTTGGTAGTCATTAAACTAATCAGCCGAGAACATAGATCTCGTATACGCTAAGTGATGACGACACTTGCTTAGTTACCTGTTAACTTAAACATTATTTCTAACTTTTGAAATTGTTGAAGAAGAAGAAAAAGTATTATAATCGTATGTTGTATAGTTTACTTGAGCAAGAAACTATAGAACAATTCTGCATTATTGTCTTGAACTAATCCAACAGTTGATTAATATAGACAAACATTATTTGTCTGAATTGGACTTATCCAACAATTAGCTTATTCTAACCATATGGTAGAATGTGTCTAAGGCTTATGGTTTCTAAGAAGAAATTCCAGTTTGATCATTTCTTTTACCGTCTTTTCAATGTTGGATTTTTCACGGGTCGGATGATCAGGTTGGGAGGGTTGGACGGTTTTGGCGGTAATGCGATGTCGTATTCTTCCGCCGTGTTTAATGTGTTTACCGGCGTGTCTTCGATAATCAATAGCAACCACATCTTTCCAGGTTAAAATGTTCCCAAAATAACTTTTGGTGGAGTAGTTGTAATACACTACACTACACATATCCTATTATCTACCTTTAAGAGTTTTTAAGTACTGGCAGTCTTATGTGTTACAAATCAAAATAATAACTTAAATCATTCTAAATATAACTTAAACCGGGTATATCAAAACTGTTTCCTACAAATCTATCAAGAAGAAAAAAAAAGCTATGTCCTACAAAAAAAAATAGGGAGTGATTATTGTCTTCTTGAGTTTCTATTCATCGGTCACATCCGCAACTGTGACACTTCCAGTATTTCGCTGACATGCGACGGCTTAATATGCATCCCGCGGTCCGATTCTATTGAAGTATGTAACCCTGCTACACGAGAATCTAGGCGATTTCCTCCAGGAGAACCTCTTGTCTCAACCACACGTCCTACGGGAAAACGCATCCCCCATCACTAGTGCATATTAGAGACCTGGAGAGTCTCGTGCCTAAATTTCCGACGACAACAAGCTCGTTTTGGATTCGTTAAAAATGAAGTAACGGGAACGTATAAAGTGGTTGAGCTACGTACGTGGTAACGGTATGTCGGTATCGGATTCCTCGTTGTGGATTGCAACGTTTCGCTACAGAGAGATCGATCCATGTCAATGGATTGGTTCCCTGGTTCACCGTTGATCTCTGGGAACCGAACGCATCGATTAATATAGTTGCATTTGATCTTCATACTGAAGAGTTTAGAGTCTTCTCGTACCCAATGTTTTCTTTAGAACCCACGTCTCTCAGTGTCCGAGATGAGGACCGTTCCTGATGTCCGTCTCCATATTTGGAGCATGGTGGAAGAAAAATGGGATAAGAATAAGATGCATTCAATATGTTTGTGCGGTCTTTACAACACACGATTATCGAATAAGATGCATTCAATAAGATGCAAGCTTCATCTGTTCAAACCGGTGGTAGTTTCTAAGCAAGGAGATCGTGGATTCGTGTTCATGGTTTGGGATTATCGACATACATTGTTCAAGGCTTCCCCCGACAATATCTTCGTTCACAAGATTTTTACAGACGCTCGTATTCATGTAGCTTCTACCTACATCCCAACTTTGGTTAGGGTTCCTTATTAACACCTTACCTTTGTTTTGTTTTTTTTGGTCAAAAACACCTTACCTTTGTTTATTTTTCTTTACAGCCGCTCATCTCTTCAAATTATTACTATTTAAATAAAGTACTGTGTGAATCAAAACATTATAGGATACTACTGGCAATCATTTTTAGATGAACGTGTTGAATAAGGGCAATAATTGAACGGTAGATGCATAATAATAATTTGATATTTTAGAGGAATCTAATAATTAGAGAATATTAATAATGTTTAGATTATATGTGAAATCAGTGTCCAAAATTTAATATACTATTTACCTCTAGAGCTAATAAAGTATAACACATAAGATGGTGAGTGAACTGATTGATAAATTTTGTCTTTTGAAAAATATGGTAAGTTTGAGAACTCTTTCGTTGGTTTTCTATGTTTATATATAGTATTTCTTTTTCATCTTCTCTTCTCTTGCGATCATGACTTGTCGAAAAGTTCAGCCTAAATTGAATCGTTAAAAAAGTAGCGTTCTGCGAATATATAATAACAGCTAGTTTTCCTAAATTAATGAACTTGTTATAAAATTATTTATGGAGCTGATTTGATCCTGGGGAATGTATTCTTTAGGGGACTACAAACGACTAGTCAAAAACCAGGTTGTAATATAATGAAAAAGAAAAATTAGAGATGGATCCAAATATGACTAAGTTTTCTTTTGGTAAAATATGACTTAAGTTTTTGGTAAGGAAAAGATCAATATTTTGATAGATGGAACTTGGCAGGGAAACAAAATGAAACATAGCTTCATAAGTTCCACGCCCTATATATCAAGAAAGTCTTTGAAAATGCAAGAACCCAAAGTAGATAAGCAGGGGTTGGGATCGTTTGTCTAAGAGCACCTTCATCCCAAGGTGCTTAAGGGTTGCTTAGGAGGAAAGAGAAGAAGAAAAAGAAGAAAAATTGTTTAATTAGGAGTTAATAAGGTGTTGTTGCTTGCACTGTTCGCGGGCCCACTAATACGTGACGCCTCGCAATTGGTCTTTTTTTTTTTTTTTCAAACCCAAATTTTTTTTAAGCACTCCCATTTAAGCAATCCACTAATAACTAGGGATGAAATTGCTCTAGTTTAACTAAGTTTTCTTTTGTATTAAATTAAAAACCTGGTAGGCCAAGTTATTCTGTCAGTTTGGGTTTACCCTTGTTATTAGTCTAACAATTCAAGTCGTTGTGATTGGATATGTTCTAGTCAAAGTCCAATGCTGATATGGATTTATTCGAACAGATAGTTTAAAGAACAAACTAACTTAGAGAGGACAAAAAAATTGGAATATTTGAATAAATAATAGCAATTTATGAGAAAACCAACAACTATTACAACTTGATTTTGTATCAGAAGTTATTATATAAATGGCATTTTATCTCGAATAAACAAAAATAGAGCTTAGGCAAAAAAAGAGATTGTAATCTTATATGTTATGTTCACGATTGGTCCTGAAATTTATGGGTCTGTAAATTTTAATAATTCTGTTACATAATTTAGGAAAATCTATATATAATAATTATTTAAAATTTGAAAGAACAAAACTGAGTTATATTTATTAGAATATGCTCAGAACTGGTCTACTTACTCTTCAAACGCTATTTGACCGCTTGATCATCAGTCTTTCATCAAAAGACATCATTCAATATTTTTGGAATATGCAAATCACACACATGACTGACTCACCAACGGTCAAAAAGAAACACAAATTTTTTGAGAAAGAGAATGTTAGAAAATTATAAAATACAAAAAAAACAAACAAACTAAATCTAAATTAATTATTCCTAAACCGGAAACATACAGAACAAACCGGGTAATGTCATATGGAAAACTGGTTTAGTGGTAGGATTAGATGTATAGTTGGTCAAGACAGTTGACCAACTCTTTCCCTTTCCTGTTTTCAGACACAATCTGCAAAAGATAGAAGAACTTCCTTTTAACTCCAATGTCCGAACCAATATAAACCCCATAGAGACAGAGACACCAAAAGCGAAAACTCAATCTCAAATCTCTCGAATTTAGTTCAAAAGCTCGAATCTTTAATAGCTTCAATGGGTGAGAAGGAGTCAGAGACAGCTCCGATTTGGGGAAGAACACGACAGAGCGAGAGCAACAGCATCAACCCAATGGATGTAGAATCGTCTGCTTTATCTGCGCAACATCGATCTCAGAATCGAAGTCGAGGAGGTTCTTACGAAGAACGAGGAAGAGGAGTTAAAGAGTTTCGTAGTTGGTTCTCTTGGCTCATCCCCTGTTTCGTGATCGCTAACGTTGTCGTGTTCGTGATCACCATGTATGTCAACAACTGTCCGAAGAAGTCTGGAGATTGTTTCGCGGGGTTCTTGGGTCGGTTCTCGTTTCAGAGCACAAGAGAGAATCCTCTTCTGGGTCCTTCCTCTCTCACGTAAGCTTCTACTTCTAGGGTTCTTGTTTGCTCTCTGTATAGCTTGAAAGAATGTTAGTGTGAGTTGTAGAATCATTTAGGAGTATAATAGGAGTAGGGTATAGAGAAAGTGTGTTTCTTTCGATTTATTTTGGTTAGTTTGTAAACTTGGAAACAGGTTAAGAACAATGGGTGGATTAGATGTGAAGAAAGTGGTTAAAGGAGATGAAGGGTGGCGTCTACTTTCTTGCAACTGGTTACATGGAGGAGTTGTTCACTTGTTGGTGAACATGTTGACTCTTTTGTTCATCGGTGTGCGTATGGAACGTGAATTCGGTTTCAGTAAGTACACTCTCTCTCTCTCTCTCTGCCTCTCTAGATCGATTTGTTACATCTTTGATGAAATATGTGTGTATAACCTATGGTGTTTTCTCAGTACGGATTGGATTGCTTTATTTGATATCGGGTTTTGGAGGAAGTATATTGTCAGCTCTTTTCCTCCGCTCAAACATCTCTGTGGGAGCATCTGGTGCTGTCTTCGGTTTACTTGGAGGAATGCTCTCTGAGATCTTTATCAACTGGACAATCTATTCTAACAAGGTAACCCAAACACCTTCAAAAACATCATTCTTTTTATATACCAATAATGATTGCCAAACTAAACGAACAAATACACCATCACATGGTCACACATCTGGACAAAAACAATGTACTAAAAACTACACAAAATGTATCTTATAATCCATGGATTATTATGTGTTATGTTGCAAACACCATCAACATAATTCCGTTAACCGAAAAATATATGTGATGCTATAAAAGTTTGGAAGTTCATGTTGTTTGCTAATGGTTTGTATAGGTTGTGACAATCATAACTCTTGTATTGATTGTGGCTGTAAACTTGGGGCTTGGTGTGCTCCCTGGAGTAGATAACTTTGCACATATTGGTGGTTTTGCTACCGGTTTTCTACTTGGATTCGTGCTCTTAATCCGACCTCATTTCGGATGGATTAACCAAAGAAACGCACCTGCAGCTAAACCTCACAAGTACAATATCTATCAAGCCATATTATGGACCTTCTCTCTTCTCCTCTTGCTTGGTTGGTAAGTTGTTAAATTATATCAACTATAAACCAGTCTGTTTTGTTCTAGAAACACAAGAAAAAAACAACACAAAACCGGTTTGTTTCCTTGTCAGGTTCATTGCTGGTTTGATCTCACTTTTTAACAATGTGGATGGAAACAAACATTGTTCATGGTGTCATTATCTATCATGTGTTCCAACTTCTAGATGGAGCTGTAACCGAGAACCAGCCTCTTGCACGGTAACAATCTTTATAACCATTTTCATTATCCGGTTTCTTTCAGGGTCCATAATCAACATATCTCTGAGTTTTATTCTTTTTTTTTTTTTCTTCGTGCAGACGAGTCAGTTAGGCAACCAGTTGAGCATAACTTGTTTGAGGAATGGGAAGTCAGGATCATACATTTTGGCAAATCCCTCGGATTCACGGATTAATAGCTTATGCCTTCAGCTTTGCCGTTGATTTTAGAAAATACCTTGTTTTGTGTATATTTTATAGGAGCACCTTGTTGAATAAATAATACAAATGTTATTCTGAATTATATTTGAGTAAGTTTGAGATCTCTGGTAAATCATCATAGTTGTGGTTTTGATCCTATTTAGGGCATGATTATCCGAGTCTTTTAAAGGGGGTCTCTTGCACTGTTCGCGGGCCCCACATGTTTGTGGGGTCTGTAAACAGTGCAAGAGACGGTTCTTAAAACTTTTAAATAAGAACCGTGTCTTGCATTGTTCGCGGAGCCTATTGATACGTGTGGGTCCGCGATTGGTTAATTTTTTAAAAAAAAAAAATCAGAAAAAACAAAAAAATAAAAATAAGAGATCCCTTTTGGGGTCTTAGGATAATCATGCTCTTAGTAAATTTTCACATGGTCGTGCGTAGACTTCAAAAGAACTTCAGTAGTATAAAAAAACTCTAGTGTAAGACCAACCAACTCAGTTTTCATTCTCTTTGAATCCTATATTATTCTTGTAATAGGGAGACGATGTAGTTTCAATCAGTTGTAAGCAGCTGATGTGAGATCTACGTACGAGCGAGCTATAACAAAGTATAGTAGTATACATTCAACCTTTTGCTCAGAATTCCGGCATTTGATCTTATCTTACATTAATAAACGATCATTTATAGCCAAGACACGATAAAAACACGATAAAAAATACTCCTTCGATTTTAATAGAAAAATTCCATTGGATAGCCTCTTTTAGTTTGTTTGTCACAAAAATAGTTTTTAAGGAAGAAAATGACCAAAATGTTTTTTTTTAGAAGCTAAAAAAACCATTTATATGCATTTATACCCCTAGGGTTAACTAATTTGCATTTTAGGGTTTAGAGTTAAGGGGTGAGTTTGGGGTTAGGGTTTCAAATTTCAAAAAAAAATTAAAAAAAAATTAAAATTTCAAAAAAAAAAAAGTCTATTTTGGTCATTTTATTTTTTAGGGCTATTTTTGTGACAAAAACTTAAAAGTGGCTATTTAAGAGAATTGCCCATTTTAATATGTATTATTTTGATATTTTTTACACAAATTAGTAAAGTGATTGAAATGTATTTAAATTGTTATTACTTACACCTATTTGACTAATGGTATTTAAGATAAATAAAATTATTTATAAAATTAATGTAGTTTGTAATTATTTTTTAGCTGAATGTAAATATAATTTGCATTGGAATTGTAAAGTGACATTGTGCAACAAGAAAAAAAATGCTAGAATGATATTATTATGAAACAGATGTAGTATATTTAGATGGAGTGGTATTTAGATGTAGCAAATAAATAATGGATGTGATCAAGGGAATTAAACTTTATAACGGAACTTTTCCCAAACAAAAAATATTCTTATATTTTCAGAAAGTATTATATAAGACGTGACAACTTGTTTATCGAATGATTCACAACATAGAAGCCCAACTTGTTTATCGAACATGTCATGCTGCTAGATAAAATCACTACAGCTGATCAATATCTATGAGAAGAAGCCTACGAGGCAAACAATCATTTGCAGTACTTATTAGTTCTCACGCCAAATTGATGAACTAGAATCAGAAAGAAACCACACATGTAAAAGATCATTTAGCTCACAATATCTTTTCATTCTCGGTGGTTGGAATGAATTGACCGTAGCTCAACGTCATCGAGCTCTCTCACAAAAGTGTCTGGCCTATAGAAACCGGTTTGTGGATCAGGCATCCACCATAACTCTTCACCTCTCCTTGTTTTAACTTCAGCATTAGAGGTTGTCACAACGTATGAATCTAACTCTTTTGCTGTAGTTTCAGGTCTGTAGTATCCGGTTTCACAATCTGCTGTCCACGATGGCTTCTCTCTGCTGCTTCCTATTGCATATGCCCTTTGAGAAGCCTTTTTGATCAAAATGAATCCTCTCCTGCAATAGTTAAAAAAAACTAAGAATTGTCATTCAAGTCAAAACGCTATATAAATATATAATTCAAAAGAATTAACCAAACAAAATATAAAATCTAGGTTATACAAAATGGATTGACTTACATTACAATTATGTTACTGAGAGAGCAAGAGGAACTTTTGAGATTGAAAAGCGATTGAGACATTGCTCCCATCATAACTTCTATTGATAACAATAAATGTAAGAGAATTTCGATAGAGATTAACATATGTTGGAAGATATGGCTTTGTGTTGTTTATATAGGGAAGTTGCATGCCACTAATAACAATTCGTCAAATAAACTAATAGTGCTTTGACTTTGCAATGGGTGTAACTGTGTAAGAGAAGTGGTAGTCTCTCGCTCGATCTTATATGCAATTAAAGAGTGATATCTAAAGGTTTACACCTGAACAATATAATGACCTAATCTTGCTTAAAATATTAAGAGTTTAAGCGTAAGTGCAATTTTTTAAAAATAAGCTAATATTTAATAAGTAATAACGACGAACTACTGGAACTTGAACAAGTAGTTTGTGCGTGAAATGGTCTATATATTATGCAGTGAAAAGGTTCGATAGGATCAAGGGTTTCTCTCGAACAGTAAGATCGTTTGGATTTGGAAAGAAAAATGGCTCTCTCTTTTTTATGACCCTGGGTTTAATTCCTGGGGATGGGACCCATGTGAATACTTCTGCTCATGTATTTCGATAATTTGAGTGGAGATGAATTCAAATTCATGTTCCGTAAAATTCATGGAACGTCATGCTACCACCCGACAACAAACACGTGGTTAAAAAAGAAAATGGCTTTTTCGAACAAAAAAAATAAAAAAAATGGCTTTTTTTAAGTCATCTTGGCATGAAGTAAAAGCAATCTTGCAATATATCTAAAAATGGCTTTTCTTCAAATAAATAATGAATACATTAATCGTGTTTGGCTCAACTGAATACCTGACAAATGGTTATTAGTTAGAACATTTATGTATTTTTTAATTGTTTTTGGAATGTTTATGTTGATTTGAACAGTCAGATAATAACAAGACGCGGTGCATGGTTTCGGCCATCTTTTGTGCCTTCCGAGCTAAGAGTATAAAGACAAGCTAACAAACGTGCAGGTGCAGTTGTGAAAAGAGCCATTTATTTTCTTATATGTCATGCATGATGCTTGCTATCTCCATGAGAGTATCTTGGATTTATAATAGTATTCCTCCCATGTTGTATGTAGGCCAGCTCAAAGTTTCTTTGAGGCCTTTGGGCAAATTTGTTTTTAGGTTCTTAATAAAAGTAATATTTTCAAAATAGAAAATAAGATAAGTATGTTAAAATTACTTTATATATGATATTTTAAATAACGAAATTATTTTTACAAAATATAGAAAATTCACTTAATTTAAAATATAAATATTTCACTTTTTTAAAAAACATTTAAAATATTTTTTTATATAAAATTAGATCTCTAATATAATGGCTGACTCTTATGACAGGTCCCATTCACTGCTTTCTAACTCAGCCGGCCCTGTGTAAACATGGATAAACAAACGCTAATATTAGGTACTATTTCATTAAGGTAACTTTGAGTTAAAAGAAAAAAGAAAGAAAGAAAAAGATTGGAAAGAAGAAGTGATAACAAGTGTCATTTGAGGTTATCCTCTTATGGAATCAAATAATTAGCTGGTAGAGAATCATACATTAGTTTCCTCACACTTCTCACCATTGATATGTGTTATAAGATTTACATCCATCCATGTGTGTTCTACTTTTGGATACGAATCGATTTCTATAAATAATTGGTTTATTTGATCTTCAGTTTAGTCGTGTCATAAAATTAGTTTAGTTATTTACAGACATGGTATTGAAGATTTGCAGCAGCTATGACACGTAGAGATAGAGTGGTCTGGTCTTCAAATCACGATCAAAGGGAATGTGTATCCCATATGTGGACTTAGTTTGTGCTCTCACGCCTGTCCTTTTCAGCTCAACAACATAAACTGCCATTTGTGTTTCTTTGAGCTTCAGATGTGGTATTTTGATTATTTGAATCCTTGTGAGTTGTATACTTTGCTATTATAACAAGGTTACATTTTTATGCAAATATTCATATTGTGAGTTACAAACAACATCAAAATATAGTATAGTCTACGTCCCATCCACTGAGTAAACTGATGATATAATTTAACAGTTTTCAAATAATGTCTTCTATAGATTAATGTGTTACTGTAATAATTGAGTTGCTCAAAATCAACTATTGTATAACAATAGATCATACTTTACCCTATAAAATTCGGAAAAACTAGATGTTCTTATTCACTCACACAGTGGTCTTATCCAACAAAAGAGAAGGAACAAGACAACCATGCTACATAGAGATACTTAAGTTCTTTGAAATGTCTTAGGCCAGAATCTGAAAAATACTGAAGAACAAGCAGGAAGAACGAAGATAAAAACTTATCAAAGGACAAACCCCCAGGGCAGAGACTTAACTTTAAACTCAAAAGCATTTCCTGTGAACAATGGACGGGCCTGACTCATCATATTCCGCCTTTGCGATCCACATCTGCAAAAAAAGCAAGAACAGAAACCCAATCAATCAGTCAGAAATGACTAGGAAAAAATATCTGGTTGATTGATTGGATTCATTACCTGCTGGAAGGTACTAAGAGAGGCCAAGATGGACCCTCCAATCCAAACAGAGTATTTCCTCTCGGGCGGTGCAACGACTTTGATCTTCATGCTGCTCGGTGCCAAAGCAGTGATCTCTTTGCTCATCCTATCAGCAATACCAGGGAACATAGTTGTTCCACCACTAAGTACAATGTTACCATACAAGTCCTTTCTGATGTCAACATCACATTTCATTATGGAGTTGTAAGTGGTTTCATGGATACCAGCATTCTCCATACCGATCATAGATGGCTGGTAAAGAACCTCTGGGCAACGGAACCGCTCTGACCCAATGGTGATCACTTGCCCATCGGGTAACTCATAGTTCTTCTCAACAGAAGAGCTGGTGTTAGCCGTCTCAAGCTCCTGCTCATAGTCCAGAGCAATGTAGCAGAGCTTCTCCTTAATGTCTCTGACGATTTCACGCTCAGCTGTTGTGGTGAAGGAGTAGCCACGCTCAGTGAGGATCTTCATCAGAGCATCAGTGAGGTCACGACCGGCAAGATCGAGACGTAGGATAGCATGTGGAAGAGCGTAACCCTCGTAGATAGGTACCGTGTGGCTCACACCATCTCCAGAGTCAAGCACAATACCAGTGGTACGACCACTAGCGTAAAGAGACAGGACAGCTTGAATAGCAACATACATGGCGGGAGCATTGAAAGTTTCAAACATGATCTGAGTCATCTTCTCACGGTTAGCCTTAGGGTTGAGAGGAGCTTCAGTGAGGAGAATGGGATGCTCCTCGGGGGCAACACGGAGCTCATTGTAGAAAGTATGATGCCAAATTTTCTCCATGTCATCCCAGTTGTTGACAATACCATGCTCAATAGGGTATTTTAGAGTTAGAATACCACGCTTGGACTGAGCTTCATCGCCAACGTAAGCATCCTTCTGTCCCATCCCCACCATAACTCCAGTGTGACGTGGACGGCCAACGATACTCGGAAACACAGCTCTTGGAGCATCATCCCCAGCAAAACCAGCCTAAAGAGTCAACACAGAACATTATAACACCACCATAGAGATGGCAAATAGCTACATTGATCATAGGAAACAGAGTAATGATGACTTGTTACTGATGAAAAAGAAAAGATTCCATTTTGAGCATTTACCTTAACCATTCCGGTTCCATTGTCACAGACAAGGGGTTGAATGTCTTCACCGTCAGCCATTTTCTAATTACTACAAAACAATAAACACAAGAATCAATGTTCTTTATTCATTATATTCTTAAAACTAGTGGGAAGCAATAACATTATAATAAACAAAAGAATAAAACAACTCATTTTTTCAACGAATCAAAAGAACAAATAATATAACGAGAAAGACAAAATCAAAGGGAATGTAACTAAGATTCTAGATCCAGCAAAATCACGTTTATCAATTCGATTTTTATAATTATTAAACAACAGCAACAACTAGAGACACACAGTTGAAGATACAATACTATCTATCACACTAGCATTTACGGGGGAAAAAAAAACGATCTTGAAAAAAAGGAAGCGATTTTACAAAGCAGAGAAACAAACCCAGATCGAATTATCAATCAAAATGGGATATTTAGGTTCAGCTACAAACGTAATGACGAAACCTCAGATCCAGAAAACAAAGAGAGAAAATGAAAGTGGGCAATTGTGAATGATAACGAGGCATAGAGAAATATAGAAAATCACTTGATTAAACACAGTTTACCGGAAACGAACGGAAAATAATAAAAGTAGAAGAAAACCTTTTGATCGGAGGAGAAACAAATGAATCAAATGAGGGAAGGAAACGAATGGGGGCAAAGTAAATAAAAAAGAAAAACGGGTCAAGAGGCTTCCAACACTCTCGGCTCACCTCTTTTTCCGCTTCTATTACTTATCCAAAAGACCTTTTTACCCTCTTGTAAACATTGGGTCTGTTATACAGTTTAAGTCCAAAACTAACTTCGAAAGTTAAGGCCTAATAGGGGCCCAAATTATGTGGAAATGGGTTTATGGTTTTTCTTTAGTCTCCCTCCGTCTGTCTGTATTAAGAGTGTACAGTTGTATTGTTGGATCCAAAGACTGAGGTAGCATATTAGACCATCATCAACCGGATTGCTTAAGAGGGATGCTTATTTTAATTAGGATTTAAAAAAAAAAGAAAAATAGGTTTAATGTGAAGAAGCGATGCTTAATCAGGAGTTAGAAGAGCCGGCTCTTCTGGGACACGTGTTCCCTTTTGGGTACATCTCTCTCTCTCTTGACAAAAGCACTCGGCCTCTCTCCCCTTCTCTTCGACGAAACCGCGTCTCTTGATTTGTCTCTTTTTTGGATCTGTTGATGATAATGATTGTTTCTTAATTCATATTTGTAATTGGATGACATGATGATGAGTGATTACAAGATAGGATACAATCAACGATGATTTGCAGATGTTCTATGTCTCTGTCTTTTTTTTTTTTTTTTTAATTCTATTGGGGTTTTGTTGGGAGCAGGAGGAAGAGACGGCGCCAGGAAGAGCTTTCATCAATCCGCTGCTCGTCTTGTCTAACAATCATCTCCTCTCTCTCTTCTTCTCCATTTTTGTCTGTTTGTTTTGTTTTCTTGTTGTTTTGTATAATCTAATTGGGAGATGTTATGTTAGGGTTTATGTTAGAAAATGGCGGAGTCGCAGTAGGCCAAGGGTCCCAGCGGAGGCGGTGAGAGCGGCGGAGACCAAAGCTCTAGGTCGTCTTCGCACGTTCGTGAGCAAGACATGGTTCATCTTGTCTCTTTTTTAAAAACCCTTTATTAAGAGTCTTGCAATGAAGCACAAAAATATTTGGGTTTCTTAATGTTATCTCTCTCTCACTTTTACTACTTAAAAGTATTTAAAAAAAAATAAGAACTCCTAAATGGAGTTCTGGGTTAATGCTGCTCTTAGATTCAGTTTTTTTTTTTTCCTCATGGTTTTCATCACTACGAAAATGGATTTTATTTCATTGGTTTTATTACAATAAATCTCATTTTGATAGTGTTTGGACGTGTGACCCGTTGATGTCAAGTCATTGACTCTTTCCTGAATTAGTAGGAGGGGCAGTAAATTCTCATTCAAAAAATTGTTTAGATGGCAAGTCAAATGAACATCATTATCCATTAGTGAGGGTCTTTCACTGAAGCTTCTCACAAAAAAAAACTTTTATATGAATTTTCAAATTTTAAAAACTCTTCATTAAATTTTTTTTTTTTTTGTGAGAAACTCTCCGTGAAAAATTTACACTATTGATACTCTTATATTACAATATTTTAGGAAAATATCAGAAAATCTTAAAAAAATTTCAAGGATCATATTTAGAGTTGGGGTTATAGGCAGTTCCAAAAAATATTTGATTGGGGCTTCCACACTGTGGCCTCCATTTAAAAAAAAAATCATTTATATATACATAAATATTAATTTACATGTAAACAATAAATACAAAATAATCTTTTTGTTGTTATAATTTCACATAAATAAATTTAAAATTAAAACTAAAATAAGAAAATATAAATACATTAAATTTAAATTACAAATAAAATAAGAAAATGTACTTTATGTAATTAAAATTTGAAATTTTGATTTGGCTTTAAAGAAAATAAATTATTTAAATTGATTTTTTTTAAAAGAAAACCCTGAAAGTAAATATAATATTTTTAGTTATGAATAGAACCTCAGAAATCTCAGGACTGTTCATATCCAAACATTGTAGAAGCTTATAATATATTTAGCAAATATGTTTAATAAGCATTTGTTACTCCCTCTGTTTCACAAAGAGTGTCATTTTACCACTTTTTTCTTGTTACACAAAGAATGTCATTTTAGAATTTCAATGTAACTTATAGCTTAATATTAATTGTAAAATGCATTGGTTTTATAAATAAATCTATTTATCTCAAATACTATTGGTCAAATAGGTGTAATTAATACAATCATAAATGCATTTCAATCATTTTTTTAATATGTGTGAAATGTGTCTAAGTGACACTCTTTGTGAAACGCAAAGAGAGAGTATTAAATTATATTTGAATGCACACCAATGCAAACGCAAAATGTATACGTAAAACACGAATGCGGAGTAAATGCAGGTATAAACGTAAGTTTTTTTTTTTTTTTGCTAAAGGATATAAACGTAAGTTACAAACATGAAGTAATGTATATGTACAGAAAATTACAAATGCTATGTGTAGGTATTCAAATATGTTATAGATGCAAAGATAAACATGAAGGCTAACAATAGAACACATGGTGAAGCTCTCATTATTATCCTCATCAGCTGCATTAGCAAGCAAACTCGAAACAGACGCCTATCTATCCAAAAGATGGAAGAGACAAAATATGATGGAGGACTGATCAGCATGGTATGCCACACCATGACAGTTTTTTTTTTTTTTTGATCCGGGATATCCGGTGGGCTGTGACCCAAATCATCTAACCGACTAATTTTCGGGGTCTGACTATAGGTGCCAATCAAACCCGGTTATTCGCAAGAAACTTTTATCGTCTGATCATATACTAAAGTAATCTAAAGGCAACATATTCAAACATGTGATTCTTAAAATCATTGTAGGACGTTATGTACCATTCGACTACTAACCTGAGTTACCATGATAAGTTTTGTAACTTGATTTATAATATTTTATGATTTTTTTTAACAGATATATTTTTTATGATTTCTTTACAATCTAAATTGTATTAGCAAATTAACTTTACATAAAACTAAAAACTTAAAAGCAAACGTAGAGAACTAAACACGAACGTGAACAAAAGCTGTATGCAAACACAAACACGAATACGAAAACGGATTTGAACGCAAAGGCTAAACGTCAATTATAAGAAGGCAAACACGTGTATTAAACGCAAATCCGACTGTCAACATAAACACGAGATTCAAACACAATCAAACAACAAGCACAAAATCAAATTCAAACCCAATTTCTACTTTTGTCAATACTGTTTTCCAAATGAATATTAATTGTAAAAAACTCTGCCACAACAAATTATCGCTGAACTGTATCAAATGAATTAGGGTTAAATAAAAATATTAAATTTTATTTTCTAATGTAAATCTAAACTTTGAATTTGTTTTTGCTACGTTATAAAACAATTAATAACGCTGCGTATCTGATTGGCTCATAGCTAAAAACGATCCAGGTTATAATATTAAAGACAAAGCATCTAAAGACTGAAACGAGCAATCAGTAATAGTTCAGATTCACGAATCTTTGCTATCTTAGTTCCTTGAGATGTAACGTAGAAGAAAGATGGTGATCAAACCAAACTTGCTATGATTTGAACTAACTGTTCCTAAAAATTTGGACGACCACTTGTTTGGCACTTTTGGCTTGTCTTCATGAAAAGTCCAAATCTATTTCACAGAAAGAGAAACTGAAAAAACGCTCACCCCGTGATTTGCAATTTAATTTTTCATGTATTTTTAATTTATTTTGTAATCAGTATTCTCGTGAATTCTCCCACTATATCTTATGTGATTGTTGAGACTTTTTAAAAGTAATATGTTTAACGTTTCTCGAATAGTATGTAATACGAGTGCTTTCTTTACATTGTAAAAGATATTTCCACTATGGCAATTCACAATTACTCACTCTGTTTCATATTAGGTATTTTATTGTAGAAAAAAATTGTTACAGTATCGTTTTAGCATTTTAATGTAGAATTTATTAATTGTATTTTATAATTTAATTTTCTATTGGTTGAAATATGGTTAAGTATATGGGTAATGATGTTTTATATAGAAAATATATAAAATTAAATATTTTCTTAATCTATGTACACAAATCTAAAACGATATTTAACTGAGAAATTCTCTTAGATAGCTCATTTTAATTTGTTTTTCACAAAAATAGTTCTTAAGGAAGAAAATGACCAAAATATGTTTTTTTAGAAGCTAAAATTTTTATTTATATGCATTTATACCCCTATGGTTAACTAATTTAGACTTTAGGGTTTAGAGTTAAGGGGTAGGTTTGGGGATAGGGTTTCAAATTAAAAAAAAAATGATTTTTTTTAAAAAAAAATATTATTTTGATCATTTTATTTTTCTAATGCTATTTTTGTGACAAAAAATTAAAAAAAACTATTTAAGAGAATTACCCTATTTAATATGAAACAAAGTGAGTAATATTAAATAAATGGTACTTGCACGTATAATTTTTTTCTAGTTTATGCTTTTTTGTAACAAGTTTTAGAGTTTGGAGACACAGAAAGAAAACCTTGAGTTATATACATACTCTGTTTATAGATTAAACACAAAAGTAATTTTCTTATACATTTATACTAGAAATTGATATTACAAAGGTTGTTTGTTTAACTGATGATAACTCTAACTAAAACTTAATCTTCTTTCAACAGTTTAGCTATTTTATTTTCCTAAATAATTTGAATGGGGTTAAATACTTGATATAACGACTTACTGTAGTATATTATCCGTAATCGTATGGTGTATGAGTGGGAAAGAAGAAGGCGTGTCATCATGTATGAGTGGAAAAAGTTATACTTCACGACAAACATAAGTAAGTTGTAGATGAAAGTGGCCTGATTGAACTCAAGTGTAATTGTTGACAAAAAAAACACTAAAGTGTAATTAAGTCATTTAAGCATTAGCATCGGTAGATTTTGGAAGTGATTTAATATTCAATACACGTATAAAATGTCATGGTACGCAATATCTTGAATGATTAAAGGAAAAAAACATCTTAGTAGATAATGAATTTTTTCTATAAAAATATCAGGTTTTGAAGCTGTATAAATCCATCCTAAAAACTTCCAAATTATTCATTTACATAATCAATATACACACTGAAACAAAGATTTGTCTCAAACATATTTTTCTCGTTAAGTATTTTTATTTTATTTGTGCTTGATTCACATTTGTTCACAACATCTACGAGGCAGTCCACTACTTTAGATCATATTTTTTCGTAGAAGCTCAAATCTGGCTATGCCACCATTCCATACTCGTGTAACGCTACATTTGGCTTGTAAAGTCTACCACAACTATGCTTATTTCAAACTTGGCCATCAATTGAATGATAGAACTTTTAAGTCGTGTAGAAAAATAAGGAGAAAAGTCGTAAATACAACCATCGTTATAGAGATACCACTTCTTGGAAAAATCCACAGCTCTATTTACTGAAAATAATGCCAAAACTATATTTTTAAAAGATGAATTAATAAGATTATCCATATATATCCAAACATATAACTATATATAAAATATTTTTTTAAATATTGATACTTAAGATAAAAATTATAAATCAAATATATTTGTTATTTTGGTATTTATAGATAGAAATAGATGCATTGAATAAAAAATAGTCAAATAACATTATACCATAATTATTTTTGGATAAAATGACCAATTCAAATTATAGAAATTAAATATTTTTGGTTTTTTAGTTATTTTAAAATAAGTTTGAATAGTTTAGATATAAAATATTCGAGTTAAATTGATTAGTTTGGTTATTTCGATTAAAATCTAAACCTTTTCGAATCTAGGAAGATCTAACTTGAACTCATAACCCGGTTTTTTATAATACATCAATAAGATTAGTTTTCAAAAGTCGAAAAATTTGATATCCTGATGGGATAATATCCATATTTGAAGGAGTAACCGGATGCTTTGGGCATCTCCAATGGGGAGTCTTTAAAGGGAATCCTTAGAGAAAAAATAATTTAAATAATCGGTGGACTCCACCAAAACCTAAGGATTCGATCTTTAAAATCTTTAAATAAGGATTGATCCTTACCCTATTTATGACATGTGGCGGCACCCGATTGATTGATTGTTTTTTTTTTAAATCTGAAAAAAAAAAAAAAAACAAGTAGCTAAGGACTCCGCAATGGATACACCCTTGTGGATCCTCTTAGGACTAGGTCAACTGGTTGCAGTTGCTTAAACCCATCCACACCGACGTAGCATAATGTCAGCACCGGTGTCTCGCGTCCCACGTGCGCTTCACATGAATCCTATTTCGCTGATAATTAAGCCAGTCTATTGTTTTGCAATTTCCCGTTGTAAGATGAGTTTTGTTCGTTGTTGTCTAGAATTAATTTTATGATAAAATAATTATTATTAGAATACAAAAGTACAATAAAGAAACCAAGACAAAAACTACAATCAAATGGCATAGTTAAGAGACTGATAAAAACGACAAAGCAAAAACCACCCGCATCCCGCAACATACCACATAAATCTCCCAAAAAAGAAACACTATATTTTCCAACCCAAAAACGTATTCATTACATGTTTTAAGTTCTTCACACATATTAATAAAATATATTAAATTTTAATATTAAATATATATTTTATAATTAATTATTTTCATAATTTTTAATTAATCAAAATTCAATAAATATAATTTTTTTTTAAATTATAATTTATCATTATTACCTACTAAAAATTGTATTGAAAATATTAAAAATATAACTTTTTGAAACTTTTTTTTGCTATATTATTATTTTGGAATGGAGGGAGTATTTGCCATGTTTTTCTATAATAGTTAAAGGGTTAAAGAAATAAATAAATATGTTTAGAATTAGTTAATTTGGTCTGAAATTAGTTAATTAGGTAAAGAGTTAAGGATATATAACTTTTAGATGTATATGTAACAAAGTAATGTGGTTGCAAACGTTGTTTAATTTTGCGTATATCCTAAAAAACATGTTATCATAATCAAATAATATGATATATGTTTAGAAAACAAATTGGGCAATTCTCTTAAATAGTTTTTTTAAGTTTTTGTCACAAAAATAGTCCTCAAAAAATAAAATGACCAAAATAGCTTCTTTTTTTTTGAAAATTTTAAAAAAGAATATTTTTTTTTTGAAATTGGAAACCCTATCCCCAAACCCACTCATTAACTCTAAACTCTAAAGTCTAAATTAGTTAATCCTAAGGGTATAAATGCATATAAATAATTTTTTTAGCTTCTAAAAAAACTATTTTGATCATTTTGTTCTTTAAAAACTATTTTTGTGAAGAACAAATTAAAAGAGGCTATCTAAGGGATTTTTTCAAACAAATTTTATGTAGCTCGAAAAATGGCATGCACAATTAGCATTCATCATAGTGCATATATGGTTAATTTGGTTGAGTCAGTGCATTTTTGAATTACTTGCCAACTTAACATAGAAACTTGAAAATTTGATTAAAAATTATTTTAACCGATACTGGTTGTGTTTATACGTTACAGTAAACCTGAATAATGCAAAGTCACACGTGATATACAGAAAGTTGCACACAAGTTAGAAGCAAACATGACTAACTTTTTGAATCTTCAAACCAAACAAAAAAAAATGTTTGCCTATAAATTTCTTCACGTAACCTCTTGTCACTTGAACAACATCACATGTTCCAAATATAGTCTTTCTGAATAGAGAGAAACAAAAAAAAAAGAGACCACGAGATCTCCAAAATGGCCTTTAACATAACCGCCGTGAAAACCTCCTCTAACGGAGCATGGCAAGGTGACAATCCCTTGAACTTCGCGTTTCCGTTACTCATCATCCAAACGGCGTTAATCATCGCCGTCAGTCGCTCCCTCGCCATCCTTTTCAAACCCCTTCGCCAACCTAAAGTCATCGCCGAGATCGTCGTAAGTAAAAAACTACACTCTATCACACACACTATTTACAGTTTTACCAACGTTCTTATTTACGAATTTGCCACTTTCATTTTTTCTTTTTCAAGGGAGGGATTTTGTTAGGACCGTCTGCTTTAGGACGAAACACAGAGTATATGGACCGTATCTTCCCGACATGGAGCATGCCTATACTCGAATCCGTCGCGAGCATAGGACTTCTCTTCTTCCTCTTCCTCGTCGGTCTCGAGCTTGACTTATCATCCATCCGTCGAAGCGGAAAACGCGCTTTCGGAATCGCAGTCGCTGGAATCACACTCCCGTTTCTCGGCGGCGTAGGAGTCGCGTTTGCGATACGCAACACACTCTACACCGCCGTCGATAGGCCGGGATACGCCGAGTTTCTCGTTTTCATGGGAGTCGCTCTCTCAATCACAGCCTTCCCTGTGTTGGCACGTATCTTGGCGGAGCTCAAGCTTCTGACGACTCAGATCGGAGAGACCGCGATGGCTGCCGCCGCTTTCAACGACGTAGCCGCGTGGATTTTGCTCGCTTTAGCGGTTGCGTTAGCGGGTAACGGTGAAGGCGGTGGGGAGAAGAAGAGTCCGTTGGTGTCTCTGTGGGTTCTGTTATCAGGTGTCGGGTTTGTTGCTTTTATGTTGGTTGTGATCCGACCCGGGATGAAATGGGTCGCGAAACGCGGATCTCCTGAAAACGACGTCGTACGTGAGTCTTACGTGTGTTTGACGTTAGCTGGTGTTATGGTTTCCGGTTTCGCGACGGATTTGATTGGGATTCATTCTATTTTCGGAGCGTTTGTGTTCGGTTTGACTATACCGAAAGATGGGGAGTTTGGTCAGAGATTGATTGAACGGATTGAGGATTTTGTCTCCGGTTTACTCTTACCGCTTTATTTCGCCACAAGTGGATTGAAAACTGACGTGGCGAAGATCAGAGGAGCTGTGTCGTGGGGGATGTTGGGTCTTGTCGTGGTTACGGCTTGTGTTGGAAAGATCGTTGGAACTTTCGCTGTGGCTGTGATGGTTAAGGTTCCGGCGAGAGAGGCTTTGACACTTGGTTTCTTGATGAATACGAAAGGTTTGGTGGAGCTCATTGTACTCAATATAGGCAAGGAGAAAAAGGTTAGCTTTTCTTTGCCCTATTTTCAATTTTTTTTTTTGTAGTTGTTTATTTTCTATTTTAAGGTTTTGTTTTGCATTAACTCTATAATATGATTCTTGGCCAAAGAAAATGCTATGATTTATAAGAATATTAAAATATAATATAACCTTTTTTGTTCAACATTAAAAAACTATAACCTATTACATATTATCTGGACATATGGGTCGTCACTTGTCACTAATCATTAAAGAAGTCATTGACCATTTTTATGGGGACAGCATATAAAACAAAACATGGTTAGTATATTTCTTTATGTTTTTTTACTTAAATGTATATACACCTTTTCGCTTCTAAAAAAGTATTAAAAAAGTTTTAAATAAAAAATTATATATTTTATTAATTAATAATTATACTATAAATTTCAATTTATTGTAAAAAAAAATTTAACTGGTATTTTATTGATGGGTCGAGGCTCAACTGATCCAATTTATATTAAATTACTATTAGTTTAAATTTATCTGAAATAATCATAAAATGATATATTTATAATCAAAACTTATGTTTTTTTTAATATATGTGATAATTTGAAAAATATATTATTTAGAAATGAAGGCACGTTAATTTTAGGAATACTAAGAGCATGATTATCCGGGTCTTTTAAGGGGGTCTCTTATACTGTTCATGGACTCCACTAACATGTGGGGTTCGTGAACAATGCAAGAGATGTTTCTTAAACTATTAAATAAAAACCATCTCTTGCATTGTTTATGGATCCCACTGACACGTATCGACCCACGATTGATTTATTTAAAAAAAAAACAAAAAAAGAAAAAAAAAAAAATTAAAAGACAAAAGGGGTTAAAGATGCTCTAAGAACACTGATGAGTTAATGAATACGTGGTTGGGTTTAACTAGGTGCTAAACGACGAGACGTTTGCGATACTAGTGCTAATGGCACTCTTCACAACGTTCATTACAACGCCGACTGTAATGGCCATTTACAAGCCGGCACGTAGTACCCACCGCAAACTAAAGGACTTGTCGGCGAGCGAAGACTCCACCAAGGAAGAGCTTCGCATCCTCGCTTGCCTCCATGGTCCAGCCAATGTCTCATCGCTCATCTCTGTCATCGAGTCCATCCGAACCACCAAGGTTACCTTTCTTTTATATATGTTTATGTTTACAATTTATATTTAAATCTATGCATGGTCTGATGCCTATATTACAATGTTATATATGCTACATGTTCGTTTTACATGTTGATATCATATTTTAGGTACTAATCTTGGTCAATATCATATTTTATTGGCAGATGCTGCAGCTAAAACTCTTCGTCATGCACCTCATGGAACTAACGGAACGATCCTCATCAATCATAATGGTGCAAAAAGCCCGTAAAAATGGGTTCCCTTTCGTCCAGCGTTACCGTCACGGCGAGTGCCACAGCAACGTCATAGGAGGCTTCCAAGCCTATCGTCAATTAGGCCGAGTTGCGGTCCGCCCTATTACCGCAGTCTCTCCATTACACACAATGCACGAAGACATTTGCCACATGGCAGAGACCAAGAGGGTCACAATGATCATTTTACCTTTCCACAAACGATGGAACGTTGATCATGGTCAGGACCACCACCGCCACCAAGACGGAGGAGATGGAAACGTACCGGAAAACGTCGGTCATGGCTGGAGATTAGTTAACCAGAGGGTTTTGAAGAACGCACCGTGTTCCGTGGCGGTTCTTGTTGACCGTGGACTTGGATCTATTGAGGCTCAAAGTTCGAGGGTTGATGAGTCGAATGTGGTTGAAAGGGTTTGTGTGATTTTCTTTGGTGGGCCTGATGACCGTGAGGCTTTAGAGCTCGCCGGGAGGATGGCGGAGCATCCTGCCGTTAAAGTTACCGTTATTAGGTTTTTGGTGAGAGAGACGTTGAGTAGCAACGCCGTCACGTTACGGCCGGCACCGAGTAAATGCAAGGAGAAAAATTATGCCTTCTTGACAACCAACGTGGATCCAGAAAAAGAAAAGGTATAATTATTAGAGAAATTCCCTAAGATTACCCATTTTAGTTTATTGTTCACAAAATAGTTCTTAAAGAAGAAAATGACCAAAATAGGTTTTTAGAAGCTAAATTTTTTATTTATATGCATTTATACCCTTAGGGTTAACTAATTTAGACTTTAGGGTTTAGAGTTAAGGGGTGAGTTTTGGGATAGAGTTTCAAATTTCGAAAAAAAAAAATTGAAAATTTCGAAAAAACTATTTTGGTCATTTTATTTTTCTAGAGCTATTTTTGTGACAAAAACTTAAAAAAAAAACTATTTAAGAGAATTGCCCTAATTATTTTGTTGATGGTATATATTTTAGTATTCAAATTAGGTAAACTAAATTCAGATTTTAATCTATCATTAGGAACTAGATGAAGGAGCATTAGAAGAATTCAAGAGCAAATGGAAAGAAATGGTTGAGTACAAAGAAAAAGAACCAAACAACATAATTGAAGAAACATTGTCAATAGGACAGAGTCAAGACTTTGACCTCATAGTGGTTGGACGAGGGAGGTTACCGTCCGCCGAGGTGGCGGCTTTAGCTGAGCGTCAGGCCGAACATCCTGAGTTAGGTCCTATCGGGGACGTGCTTGCCTCTTCGATCAACCACATCATTCCATCGATACTTGTGGTTCAACAACACAACAAAGCTCATGTAGAGGAGATGACGGTTTCCAAAATTGTCAATGAGTCTTCTCTAAATATTAACGGAGATACAAATGTATGAACATAAAGATATTGATGTAGCTAGTTGAACTTTGCCTTAGTGGTTAAAGTGGTAAGAATTGTAGAAACATCGTTCTACTTATAAATAAATAACCATGATTCTGCATCATATTGCATCTTGTGAGATGTAAACTAGTAGTAATTGTAGATAATGATTATGCAGTATAATGTGAATAATTATTGTATGAATGCAGTATTGTATTAAACTTGTTTTTTCTTTAGTTTCTTTCTGCAATAATTGTATACATCGAATTTTTTTACATAGCCATTGTACAAAGGAGTTGACACTTGACATCCAGTTTGGTCAAAGCAAAACATGAAGATTCGAAAAATAAAATTGTGGCTCATGCCTAGCTTCTTAGATTGAACTTTAGAATTTGAGCTAGGCCCCCATACATATTGCAAATAAAATAATTGAAAGTTTCATATTTAACCTTTTTAGTTTTAGAAAATACTCAGAATCAAATCACAAAGTTGCAATATGGTCATTCTTGTAGGCTTTATTTCTAAAGTTTTCTTTTGAAACAATCAAACTATATATTTTTAAAAAATTGAATATAAAGTCAAAGCATTATAAAAGAAAATATATCAACTTTAGTAATGAATCTTTAAAGATTTTGTTGAGTGTTTAAGAAAAAATTACAGCCAAAAAATATTTGAAGCCACAACTAAAATTTCAAAATATAAACCTAAGATCAAAAACCATAAATCCACAGATTCAACTAATCCAACCCTATATACCAAAATTAATTCTACATTGTTACATATTTAGTCTTTTACTGGTACCCTTACATCAAACATGAGAATCTCTTAGTGCAATGCTTTTTAGAACTTCCCTTGACTTTCATGAAATGTTCAATATTGACTCCTAAGTTTTAAACGATACTCTGTTTGTGACCTCAATGTTTAGAGTATCATAATTAAACCCAACACAATCCAAAACACTTTATAAGTCTCTTTCTTAATGCTATTTGTCAACTTTTTATTATCCAAACTAAACCCAAATGATAATTGTTATGTGAATCATGTTACTGAAAAGAATTGAAGTATATATATAATTCAAGTCTGCTAATAGAGATGGATTGCGAGTCAAATCCGTCCCGCATAACCCGTAATCCGCGGATTTCAATTTTTTTGGTCAAATATTTTGACCCACACAATCTGCAAACGCATAAATTTACATCCGTACATGTCCCGTTTAGTTGTATGGATAACCCACGGGATTCGCGGGTTATGTTTTTTTAAAAACAATAATTATTAAATTTACTTTTAAAAAAGAAATATATATATATATATATAAATAATATATTTATAATTAAAGATGTGCATCTATCCCTGAAGTTGCGACTGGTGTTTACATATTTTTAAAAATATATAAATATTATTTTCTAAAATTCTTGATTTTTTAAAAATATATATAGTTTCTACAAAAATAAATAAAAAGACGTGTAATTTTTTTTTAATACATTGGCGGATATCTGCAATTCAAAATCGACCAACCCGCATCCGTCCCGTTATTTATAACCCACACCCATACTTATAAATTGGTTTTGTCAAAATATCCGACCCGCATCCGTCCCGACACGGATCAAATGGAACATGACCCACAGACTAATCTGCTAATGCCTGGAAGCTCCGTCAGGAACCTTGCACGTGCCAAACACACGTACCAAATCAAACCGAGTTTCTTACCCATTTATTAGGAAGAAGAGCAAATAAAAACGCATCAATTCAACTCTGCGATCTGAATCAGATCTGAGCCTCAGGTGTGTTTCGGAGCTCCGGAGAAAAATGGCGGCGGCGGCGAGACAACTACGCGCTCTCCAATCCCACCCCGAGAACAAAGTATGCGTCGATTGCGCACAGAAGAATCCACAATGGGCGTCGGTCTCATACGGAATCTTCATGTGCCTCGAGTGCTCAGGGAAGCACCGTGGATTAGGCGTCCACATCTCCTTCGTCAGATCCGTCACCATGGATTCATGGTCCGAGATCCAGATCAAGAAGATGGAAGCTGGAGGCAACGAGCGACTCAACAAGTTCTTATCGCAATACGGAATCCCTAAGGAGATGGATATCATCTCCAAGTACAATTCAAACGCCGCGTCTGTGTATCGTGATCGGATCCAGGCGTTAGCTGAAGGTAAGGCGTGGAGTGATCCGCCTGTGGTTAAAGAAGGGATGCATAATAAGAAACCTCCGTTGGCGTCTCAGGGCGGTGGAGGAGGATGGGATACTTGGGATAATGACGATTCGTATAGATCTGATATGAGAAGGAATCAATCGGAAAATGATTTTAGGGGATCAGGAGGAGGAGGAGGAGGAGGTGCAAGGGCGAAGTCGAAGTCGTCGGAGGATGTTTACACGAGGTCGCAGCTTGAAGCTTCTGCTGCGGGGAAGGAGAGTTTCTTTGCGAGGAGAATGGCGGAGAATGAGTCTAAGCCTGAAGGGCTTCCTCCTTCGCAAGGAGGGAAGTATGTTGGGTTTGGATCAAGCTCGGGTCCTGCTCCCAGAAACAATCAACAGGATGATGTTTTCTCCGTCGTGTCTCAGGTGATTTGAATGTTCATATTGTTTTTAAATGGCATGAAATAATGTGTTGATATGATTGATTCTTGAATAAAAATGATAGGGATTTGGAAGATTGTCTATGGTTGCTGCATCTGCAGCTCAGTCAGCTGCAAGTGTTGTTCAGACAGGAGCCAACGAGTTCACTTCCAAGGTACTTTTAACACTTTTGATTCTGCTTTGCTGAAAGTGGAGACCTTTGAAAGGCATATCTGTAGACTCATTATCTATTATCTATGTTGATGTTTGGCTTAATCTGTCATCCGGGTGGGTGCCTGTTATCACATTGTCATATAAGAGATTTAGTGTCCTGTCTAGTGAGATTCTTTATAACTCTGTATCGAGCACAGTTCATGGTGAATATCTGTAGTCTCTTTTATCTAGTATCTATGTTGATGCTTAGCTTAATCTGTCATCTGGGCATTGTTTATCACATTTTCGACATTGTCATATAATAGATTTATTGTCATGTCTAGTGAGACTCTTTATAACTCTGTATAGAGCACAAGTCTTGGATGCTCTGTAACCTTTATACGTTTTCTTTTTTTTACCATAGTACTGCTGACAATAGAGTTTTGGGAAACTGAAGTCAATATCAGATATAAGAACCCTTTTTTATTTGCAGGTTAAGGAAGGTGGGTATGATCACAAGGTGAGTGAAACTGTGAATGTAGTAGCGACTAAGACAACAGAGATCGGACATAGAACATGGGGGATCATGAAAGGAGTAATGGCTATTGCCACACAGAAGGTTGGAGAGTACACTAAAGAAGGAACAACGAGCTGGAACCAGCATAGTGAAAGTGAGAGTAATAGTTACTACCAGAACTATGGAAGTGGGAACAATGCAGCAAATCCATCTACAGGAGGAGGAGGGTCACAGTCTCATTACAACAATTCTCAGAAGTCAAATTCTTGGGACGATTGGGGAGAGAGTGAGAGTACGAAGAAGGAAGCAGTAACTCCAAAGGGGTCATCTGCTTCTAATGATGACGGTGGCTGGACCGGTTGGGATGATGGATTTGATGGTCATTACCAAAGTGCTGACGACAAGAAATCTGTTGGTCACAACGGGAAACCAGACACCGCTTGGACTGGTGGAGGTTTTCTCTAAGGGTGGTAACCAATCTTGTGTAAGCTCCATAGCCAACTGTTTTTGCTAAAGATTCTCAAATAGTCTTTCACAATTTTAATTTATATTCAACTGTAATCACAACCAAACATTCTTTTTCATTCCACAAAATTGTCTTTTTTGTTCATTAAAGCATACACATGATTATCTCATCGAATATCTCTTCAGCTTCTCCTAAGTATTTTCGGAGATAAAAATGTATGAACATAATATATTGATGTAGCTAGTTGAACTCTGCCTTAGTGGTTAAAATGGTAAGAATTGTAGAAAGATCGTTCTACTTATAAATAAATAACCATGATTATGTATCAAATTGCATCTTGTGAGATGTAAACTAGTAGTGATTGTAGATAATGATTATGCAGTATAGTGTGACTAATTATTGTATGGATGCAGTATTGTATTAAACTTGTCTTCTTATTTTTTTCTGCAAAATTCTAATTGTATACATCGAAAAAGTTAACATAGCCATTGTATAAAGGAGTTGACATTTGACAGCCAGTCTGGTCAAAGCAAACATGAAGATACGAAAAATAAAATTGTGGCTCATGCCTAGCTTCTTAGATTAAACTTTATAATTTTAGCCAGGCCCATACATATTGCAAATAAAATAATTGAAAGATTTACATTTAACCTTTTTAGTTTTAGAAAATACTCAGAACTGAATCTCTCTTTTTTTTTCAGAATTGAATCTCAAAGTTACAATATGGTCATTCTTCACCCATATTACATATCAAAATTAATTCTACACTATTTAATAGTCTTTAACTGGTATCCTTACATCAAACATGAGAATCTCTTAGTGCAATGCTTTTTAGAGGTTCAGCCAAATAGCTGCTCTTGACTTTCATGAAATGTTCAATACTGACTCCTAAGTTTTAAACAATACTCTGTTTTACCTCAATGTTTAGAATATCACAATCCAAAACACTTTATAAAGTCTCTTTCTTAATGTTCCTTGTCAACCTTTTATTATCCAATCTAAACCCAAATGATAATTGTTATGTGAATCATGTTACTGAAAAGAATTGAACCGTATATATAATTTAAGTCTGTTAACAATGCCCGGAAGCTTTGTCAGGAACCTCGCACGTGCCATACACACGTACCAAATCAAACCGAGTTATTTATTAGGAAGGAGAGCGAGGAAAACGACAAAGCAAATAAAAACGCATCAATCTCAACTCTGCGATCTGAATCAGATCTGCGTTTCGGAGCTCCGGAGAAAAATGGCAGCGGCGGCGAGACAACTACGCGCTCTCCAATCCCACCCGGAAAACAAAGTATGCGTCGATTGCTCACAGAAGAATCCACAATGGGCGTCGGTCTCATACGGAATCTTCATGTGTCTAGAGTGCTCGGGGAAGCACCGAGGATTAGGCGTCCACATCTCCTTCGTCAGATCCGTCACCATGGATTCATGGTCCGAGATCCAGATCAAGAAGATGGAAGCTGGAGGCAACGAGCGGCTCAACAAGTTCTTATCGCAATACGGAATCCCTAAGGAGACGGATATCATCTCCAAGTACAATTCCAAGGCGGCGTCTGTGTATCGTGATCGGATCCAGGCGTTAGCTGAAGGTAGGTCGTGGAGTGATCCGCCTGTGGTTAAAGAAGGGATGCATCATAAGAAGCCTCCGTTGGCGGCTCAGGGCGGTGGAGGTGGATGGGATAGTTGGGATAATGATGATGATTCGTATAGATCTGATATGAGACGGAATCAATCTGAAAATAATTTTAGGGGATCGGGAGGAGGAGGAGGAGGTGGTGGTGCAAGGTCGAAGTCGTCGGAGGATCTTTACACGAGGTCGCAGCTTGAGGCTTCTGCTGCGGGGAAGGAGAGTTTCTTTGCGAGGAGAATGGCGGAGAATGAGTCTAAGCCTGAAGGGCTCCCTCCTTCGCAAGGAGGGAAGTATGTTGGGTTTGGATCAAGCTCGGGTCCTGCTCCCAGAAGCAATCAACAGGATGATGTTTTCTCCGTCGTGTCTCAGGTGATTTGAGTGTTCAAATTCCTTTTAAATGGCATGTAATATGATACGTTATTGAAAAAAATGATAGGGATTTGGAAGATTGTCTATGGTTGCTGCAAGTGTTGTTCAGACAGGAGCCAACGAGTTCACTTCCAAGGTACTTTTAACACTTTTGATTCTGCTTTGCTGACCTTTGAAAGGCTACATTTGATTTGGGTCAACATCTGAGGTCGTGGTGAATATCTGTAGTCTCCTTTATCTAGTAACTATGTTGATGCTTAGCTTAATCTGTCATCCGGGTGCCTGTTATCACATTTTCAACATCGTCATATAATGGATGTAGTGTACTGTCTAGTGAGATTCTTTATAGCACAGTTCATGGTGAATATATGTAGTCTCCTTTATCTAGTATCTATGTCGATGCTTAGCTTATTCTGTCATCTGGGTACTGTTTATCACATTTTCGACATTGTCATATAATAGATTTAGTGTCATGTCTAGTGAGATTCTTATAACTCTGTATAGAGCACAAGTCTTGGATGCTCTGTAATCTGTATGCATTTTATTCTTTTTACCATAATACCGCTGACGGTAAACTTAAAAGTGAAGTCAAAATCGATAAAAAAAAGAAACCATTTTTCGTTGCAGGTGAAGGAAGGTGGGTATGATCACAAGGTGAGTGAAACTGTGAATGTAGTAGCAACTAAGACAACAGAGATCGGACATAGAACATGGGGGATCGTGAAAGGAGTAATGGAAATTGCCACACAAAAGGTTGGAGAGTACACTAAAGAAGGAACAACAAGCTGGAATCAGAATAATGAAAGTGAGAGCAATGGTTATTACCAGAACTATGGAAGTGGGAACAATGCAGCAAATCCATCTGCCGGAGGAGGAGGCTCACAGTCTCATTACAATAATTCTCAGAAGTCAAATTCTTGGGACGATTGGGGAGAGAGTGAGAATACGAAGAAGGAAGCAGTAGCTCCAAAGGGGTCCTCTGCTTCTAATGATGACGGTGGCTGGAGTGGTTGGGATGATGGGTGGGATGATGGTCATTATCAAAGTGCCGACGACAAGAAATCTGTTGGTCACAACGGGAAAGCAGACACCGCTTGGACTGGTGGAGGTTTTCTCTAAAGGTAACCAATCTTGTGTAAGATTCATAGCCGACTGTTTTTGCTAAAGATTTTCAAATTGTCTTTCGCAATTTTAATTTATATTCATCTGTAATCACAACTAAAGATTCTTTTTTCATTCCCCTAAATTGTCTTTCTTGTTCATTAAAGCATACACATGATTAATGACTGTATTATGATTTGCTATATTCATAACATCTCATATTGTCTAGAAATTTAGAAACTGAGAACTCTTCTCCAAGGTATCATAATCATCTTGACCGGAAGGTTCTCCTCGGCTGGCGACTATCCAATACGCCACCAAGAGTAGCCAAAGCGTCTTGAAACTTCCTGATCTTAACCAAACCTTTCACCATTGAAACTTCTTCCTCTGAGAATTTCGCTTTCTGCATCACCATGTTCATTAACTTGACCAGTGTCTCCTCCATCGACAATGCGAGAAGACCTTCAGCCAACATGTACAAAGAAGAGAACTCAGGCACAAACCCTTTCTCCAACAACTCAACAAGAAAGTCAACTGCTTCACGGATTGGTCCGCCTCCATTACACAACCCACGGAACACGATTCTGTAAGAGACTGCGTCTGGTCCTGCTTCACTCTTCTCAAGCATTTCTCTAAACAAGTTTACAGCTTCGGTTGTTTTCCTCTTTCTAAACAGCGCTTGAATCACAGGGTTATAAGCGTGCGGTGTCAAAGCAATCCCTTTCATCTGAATCGACCTCAGAAGCTTACTTGCAACTTCAACTCTACCAGCTTTACACAAACCGCTTATCAAGGTTCCATAGGTCACAATGTCTGGCTCGCACCCGTTTGAGGTCATGGCTTGCACTATATCCGCAGCTTTCTTGATGTCACCACCTCTGCAGAAATGTGTTAGAAGCGAATTGTATGTGAACTTGTCAGCTTTATGTCCTTCCATTATCATCTGATCCATGAGCTGAGCTGCGTCTTCAACTCTCCTGCTTTTACAGAGCCCATCGATGAGTGTATTGTACGTCACTGAGTTTCTTGAAACCCCATGTACTTCCATCTCATCGAATATCTCCTCAGCTTCTCTGATCTTGTTGGCTTTGCAGAACCCATCAATCAAAGTGTTGTAAGTTATCACACTCCGCGGACAGCCACTTGACTCCATCTGTTTAAGCATGTTTAGAGCTTCATCTAGCTTCCCTTTGGAGCATAAGCTATCAATCAACATGTTGTATGTGAACTCGTCAGGCTCACATCCCTTGCTCCTCATCTCTTCGAACAGCTCCATCGCCACGCGGTGATTTCTAGTCAAACACAAGCCTTGGATCAAAGAGTTGAATGTACAAACGTCAGGAAGAATCCCTTTGCTGGTGAGAACACGAGCAAGCTCCGTAGCTTCTTCCACCTGATTCTCCTTACATAATGTACTGATCAAAGTGTTGTAAGTAACCGTATTTGGAGAACAATCTCTACTAATCATCTGATCAAGAACCTCCACTGCTTCTTTCACCTCTCCCAGTTTACACAACCCCGAGATCACAGAGTTGTAAGTATACACATCTGGATCATACCCTTCTTGAAGCATCACATCCATAATCTCAATAGCATGCTTCACATGCCCTGCTTTACACAACCCATTAACCAACGTGTTAAACGTGTACTGATCAGGGAAAAAACCACCTTCATTCGACATCTCCTGAATGAAATTAAGAGCCTCTTCCACTCTCCCTTCCTTACAGAACCCATGAACAATCACATTAACACTGACGTTAGACCAAGAACACCCAAACTCAACCATCTGCTCCCTTATTCTCAACGCACCATCCAAGTCTCCTTCTTCGATGTATCCTTGCATAATCGTCGTGAAAGTCTTCTCATCAGGAACAAGACCGTAACTATGCATGTCCTCCATCATCAAGACAGCAGGTCTAAGCTGGTGAGCCTTACACAAGGCTTTGATGAGAACGTTAAACGTGGAGACGTCTGGTTTAATCCCCCAAACGCTCATCTGGTCATGAGCACTCTCAACGAGTCTCAGATTGTTCCCGTCGACAAGAAGGTTCAAGATCCGGTTATAGAAATGGGTGTCGGGTTTCAACCCGAACTCATCAATCATCCAATGAACGGTAACGAGAATCTCGTCGTGCGAGTCGAATTGAGCGTAACTCTCTAACAAAATCAAGAATTGAGAAGTACCCATTTCGCAGGAAGAGTTCTTCTTCATGTCGGATAGGATCTTCTTCATCGAATCGAAGGAACCGGAGCGGCCCAGCCGGAGTAGGATCTCGTCGTAGAGGGCAGGGTCAGGGGAGAAGTTGGGATGCTTGGAGGCGGAGTTGAAGAGGCGGAGGGCGGAGGAGTCGTCGGGCTGGCTACGGAGGGAGTCGAGAAGGTTGACGGCGGGGGAGGAGAGAGCGGCGGAGTGAGGGGAGGCGAAGGAGACGGTTGAAGAAGGAGGAGTGGGTTTGAGAGAGAAGGGTTGGTGGGTTAGAGTTAGGGAGTGGGAGATGGAGAAGGGATAGAGTTTGAGACAGGAGGAGAAAGCCATTGATGGATGTGTGAGTTTCTGAGATGAATGAGAGAGACGATGATGAGGTTTAAGGGATTTGGGTAAGATGTTTTTTCCTTGTCTTAACAATTGTTCTAGAAATCGACCGATCCGATTATTGAACCGGGTTTTGTCACACCGGATAGATTTATGAAGTTGGATATAAATGATTAAAGCTATAATTGGGCTTGGGCAGGCCTATGCTACCACGATGGGCATTTTACTCTTATTTAAAGAAGTCAAAACACACATCACATGCACGTTTGGAAGAAGTGCCAAAATTTATAAGGGTTAACGCAAACCAATATGAGAATGGTCATAAGTCATAACCAAGAATAATTATATTTATCGATCTAAATTTAAATAAAATAAAGCTTGCAATATCTTTTTATTTTTGTTCAAGATGTCTTTGTTTCTTGTTGGTTATTTGCAATTTCAAAATGATTCTATAGTCTATTACCATTGTAAAATAGAAGGTAACAAAAAAAAAAAATAGCGACAAACAAAAGCCAAAAGAAATCAAAACGTTCATTTGTTCAAAACATTGTTTTAACTTATGTCTAGTGCAATTGTACAAAGAACTCATCATACCAAAATATACAAAGCTTCGGTAAATCACATACACAATCAAAACAAGTAAACTTTCAGAGGAAAGCTTAACAAAACTAGTGGTATTTCTTGTCACAACCAAATCAATTATTGGTCATGCCACACACAATTCAAGAAGATGCGGCTATAACAGGTATTAGTGAGGCACATCCAAACTTATCACGACTTTGTTTGCTGCGAGAGGATGATGATAAGTTGATGCTTCCCTTCTGTCCTCTCTTACCATTCTTCTTCAAGCTATCCTCTGCTATTTGATGTCTGGTGTTGCTGTTTCTTGCTCATCGTGTGAGAGACACAAGGGAGGGTGGAAGTTTATACACATGTTCAGCCCATGACACACTCAGCTTCTCGAGGGACTTGCCATGCTTCTCTCGGCTGCCTTTAATGGCTGTGATGACGGTAACCACACTCATCTGTTGTTAGATACTTAGACTACAAGAAACAGACACACATCAGAAGCAGCCAACCCATAAAACAGGGAAACTCAGATAAAACATTACACTGTTATATACTTTCATCAGAAACTGAAATTTTATTGACTATCTCTAAAAACTGAGATATATCACACAGTCAGAAATATTGTTTTGGTTCTAGAAGTGGCAAGCAACTACCAAAAGATGTGGAAAATGAGGATCACACGCCTAAAGATTTCTTAGATCATTAAAGTACGTTTTTTGTGAAATCTTCATATCATATAGTATGCCTATGCTCTTAGGGAGCGTTGGTTTGACCAACTCTTCGGCGTTCTTATGCGTCAAACACTAAATCTTTAAAGGGTCTGTTCTAGATATTGCAAGTAATAGTATATGAGCACAAGCCTAGAGGTGTGGAGAAGTTTTGAAGTTTCAAGGATACGATGTTACAATCCCATAGCGCAACGATCTCGGAGCTATCTGTGAGAATCACTGAGAACTACGCAATCAATCAATCAATAAGAGGCAGAGAAACAGTAGAGTCGTATCATGCAAAACTAGAATCAGATACACATTTATCCAAAGCAGACTATACTAAACCAAGAAGACAGACACAGACACCTAATCTGAGAATGACAAACAGAACGATGTTCAACGATATCAAATGCGAGACGCGTGTGCACTAATTAATGGGCCTAGCTTAGTTTTAAAAAGGCCCAATATTAAACTATGACGTTTATGCTGTTCCAAACGATTACCGGAACTAGTGGGATCGTCAAAAAAAACGAGAATAAGCAATAGATTTCAAATCTGAATCCCCAAATTATTTTGCTAGAAATTCGATAATTCATTAACAAGAAAACCTGTTCATTCAAAAGATCTCACTAACCGGAATACAATCAAATTAACCCAGAACGAGAGAACATCAATTAAAAACCTAAACATTTCGAAACCCTAAGTGCTTGTGAATTTGGTAACAGCCTTAGTCCCTTCAGAGACAGCGTGCTTCGCGAGCTCTCCTGGCAACACAAGCCTAACCGCTGTCTGAATCTCCCTCGACGTAATCGTCGGCTTCTTGTTGTACCTAGCGAGCTTCGATGACTCCTGCGCCAGTTTCTCGAAGATGTCGTTGATGAAACTGTTCATGATCCCCATCGCTTTCCCCGAGATTCCGATGTCGGGATGAACCTGCTTCAGGACCTTGAAGATGTAGATCTTGTAAGTCTCCACGCTCTTCTTCGCCTTCTTCTTCTTCTTGTCGCTTCCTCCTTCCTTCGAGATCTTCTTCTCCGCCTTTGGTCGCTTCTCCGCTGGGGATTTCTCGGCTGGCTTCTTCTCCGCCGGTTTCTTCTCTGCTGCCTTTGGTGCCATTATCGATATGATGAGAGGGTGAAATGTTTAATTGGAATGAAAGAATTGGAAGAATAGATTTTTATTATATAGAAGCTTGTGCTCGCTCTTATTGGTTTATCTGTGCTTCACGCGGATTGATGACGTGGCAACATTGGAAGACTTTAAATGAACGGTCATGATATCTCATTTTTTAAGTTAAGGCTCATGGGCTCTAACCTTTTAACTATTCTGATGGGCTTCTTCTGTTAGGACACGTGATCTACCCCGGCCTTTTCATGTCTCTAGTAGATCATCTTCTTAGAAAAAGTATGTTATACATTTTGACACTAATTAGATTTTATTCGGGAGTGTCTACTTATCTTATCTTTCATGTCAAGTTCACGTTTAACTCATCGTTGTAAACTGAAGTCCCATTACAGCTGCAGCAGTATTGGAAGATGAGTGATTTACTGTGATTTATCAAATCAAGAGCAAAAAGATAAACAAACAATGGAAATGTTTAAAGCTCTTGGCTTCAGTGGTAATAATTCTGTAAATTTTGCTCTGTCCATCAACAGGTATTGTAAATTTGGATGAGAAACTTCTTCAGCTGACTTTTTTTTAAAAGAAAACGGATTCAACCATGGGTTTACTGGTTTAAATAGAACGGAATAGAACCCGTAAATCCACCAAGGCGTTATGTTTTGTTGTCCTGAGTTGTTTGTCCACACATCTGAAATCTTCCCGAGCAATGTGACCTCTCTCACTGCCGTGCCCCGCTGCTAGAAACTTAGGCCCTGCAAATTCACATGAACCATGTAAATGCAGTGATAGATTCCACAATCTTTTTGCGATATCTAAACCACTAACCCATGGTGAAACAAGATTATAACTAACAGATACTTTGAAAAGACGGTGATGAACAACAGCATATGAAAAAGCAATCTAGCACTAAAAATCATCAATGTGTTTTATTGGCAAGAAACACCACTGACAAGTGACAATTATAGTGAACTGTACAAGAAAGCAATAGATCAATTCTCACTACTCACATTGTGAACTAAATTGCATGTCGAAAGCAACAGTGAAGCCTATCGAAAGTACAACAGGCAAACTTTGCAAAGCACATAACGACATTACAATAAACAATAACAGACACTGAAAATTAACATGCATTTTGATCATAGTTGTGAAACAACCAACCATCCACAGACCAGGAAAGGAAAAAAAAAGCGATTTAAAACATGCAATGTGAAGAAAACTAGCATAGTTAATAATATGAAATGATAAGAATTAACTGATCATATGTAACGACCATGTGTCATGATCATGTTCAAATCACAAAAGCACCAACCATAACCAAACACTGAGCTACCCTCACGAAACAGTATGTGCACTTTTGGAAACGATCAAACACTATCAAGTTCCTATTCTCTCAGAAAGCAACGAGCTTCGACCATGACCCCTCGAGTGAATTTCATTTAAAAAAAAAACAGCATTAATTGTTAGGCAGCTAACCGACCTTGTAACCGCCTTATTACCACACTAACAGCAAACAATCATACCAAACACATGAGCCATTGTCAAAAAAGAAACCAACCTTGAGGAACCAATGTTGATGTTCCTATGAAGAACCCTACCACGATCACCATCTCCACCATCAATCAACTCTCTCAAACCCAAACTCTCCTCCTCCTCTTTCACTTCCTTCTTCTCCTTACCCACACCTCGACTCGGCAACTTCACAGGCAACCTCTCGAAGTAATTCCCGTAGATATACTCAGGCGTGTACCCATCCTCCTCATCGAAAAGCATGATATGCCCATGCCACTCCCACACACGATAATCCGACTCCTCATCCTCGTGAAACCCGACGCAGATGTGGTGCTCGTTGACCGTCACGGCTTGACCCGAATTCGGTTTCAGAGAATCGATTCGACCCGAGACGATGACGCGGATTAGCTCTTTCTCAAGCTTGGCTTCTTCTCGTTCGAGATTGTTCTGGGAATCTAGGGTTTCGTCGTCGTTGTCGTTGTCGCTGTCGTCGGATTTGAAGAGGAGGTCGTCTAGGGATTGAGAGAGGAAAGGGGAGTTAGGGGGACGGATTTGGAGGCGGCCGAGTAGGGTTTGGAGAAGGAGGTTGTTTCCGTTGAATGAGCTCATGGTTTGATCGCGAGAATCGGATCTTCTTCCTCACTTTTTCGTAGGAGAGGCGTATACACTCGGGTTTTAGAGATAGGGAAGGGTTTTTGTTCAACGATGATCCCTGTTTTAGTTACTTTAAAGATTAGTTTTTGATATAAACGTGGTAAGCCGGTAATTTCAGAACAATGTAAGGCTAAAATGATAAATATTGTTGCCTTCTAAAAAAAAATCGAGTTTAGTAAATAAAATTTCACATTTTTGTATTTTTTTAAAAAAAAAAATCAAAAGCTTAAGTAATCTATAAATAAATAAACAGTAAATATTAATAATTTTGAATGATGAATCAGCAATTTAAATTTATACTAATTAATTTAAATTTATGCTGTTATTTGAAACTTAATTAAATAAGTAGAGATAAAGATTATGATAGAATTCTAAATATTTTGTTTAATCCCATCTTTAAAATCATATTTGTTATAAGATATGTAGCATGGTATACATTTAATTAATTTGTAAGAGATTTTAATTATGGAAACTCTATCATATGTAAATATTATATACTATTTGTTTGTAATATTATTGATTAATTGTGTGCATAACTAAATTATACTTCATAATTAGTATTAAGTAAAACTCCAAAATAAATTTATATTATCTATGCAAATATTATAATAGAATATTTTCAAATTTAAATATTAGATTTATATTATAATTCATATATGGTCGTCAGTTTTAAAAACAAAAAAGTTGATATGATAATTTTTTTTTTTTACTTTTTGTAATTAGAAGATACATGTATTAAAATAATTAATATAATAAAATAAAATTTAATGTTATTCTTCTAATATTAACCAATCAAAAATTTTCTATATTTTTATCAACAAATTTATCAAAATTATTATAAATTCAAATCTATCTATATAAATAAAGGAGGAGAATCTCTTCGTACATAGTGACACGTCAACGACACCTTGGGCCAAATTGCACATGTGTCATCTCTAATTTTTTCATTGGAGGATGATCTCTTTGTACAATAGTGACACGTCATCAGCACCATGGGGCAAATTGTGTCATCTCTAGTTTTTTCATTTGATGTTTACAAACTCTCGCTATTTAAATTATTAATAAGAGCATCATTATCCCTAAGAACCTCAAATGGAGTTTTTATTTTATTTTATTTTATTTTTTTGTCTGGTTAAAAAAAAAAAAATCACGGGCCGATACGTGTCAGTAAGGCCTGTGAACAGTGCAAGACACAGTTCTTATTTAAGAGTTTTTGGAACCGTTTCTTGCAATGCTCACAGGCTCCACATGTCAATGGGGCCCGCAAACAGTGCAAGAGACCCCCTTAAAACCCCCAAACTCTTACTTGCAAAAGCCCTTTACCTCCGTTATTTCTCAGAACGTTTACCTTCGTTCTCTTTGCATTCAGCAAGATTGTGTCCTCTTTGCGACAAGAACCGAGACTATCCTTCCGGAAACTAGAAGATGGAGCTTTAAGTCATCCTCCACTGTTGAGAAAGAAAGCAGCATATTACTACTCTCCACCACAACTCTTCCTTTACACGATCATCGCCAAAACAAGCTCATGAACTATTCATCGGGTTTGCTGTGCTCTGGTTTTGGTGAAAATCCCATCATCTTCAACCCTACTAATGGAAAACATCGTGTTTTGCCGGGTGCAAGCAATCTTTGGCGAGAAAGAAGTGGTTAGATGCTTCCTCGGTTTCAGTCAAGTTAGTGGATTCATCGTTATTGCCGTTGTGAAAGATGCTTGTCAGATGTTAGCCTTGGACACAATGGCTTGGAAGCCCATCAGGAAGCATCTTTTGTTTGCATTGAAGGAAGCATCTACGTTGTTGCTTACGACACACCAAAAAACAAGCTTCTTTATCAGCTTCACCCTTGAAACAGAGTTGTTCAGGATTATGAAGATTCCACAGGCTCCAACGTATGGCTCAATCTTAATTTTATGTGAGAAGATCATGAACGTTGATGGTAAAGTGGGACTATCCTTTGTATTTGGTGATGGCAAGCGTGAGGTCAAGATCTTGGAAAATCCAGATGAAGAGTTATGGTCAACAAGGATGATTGAGACACCACCTTCTCTCCTGAATGACATTAATTCACACCTTCCGTCTACTCTCATTTGAAGGCTTCACCAGTCGTGGACAGACTGTCTTTTCTCAGGATGTACGTTCCTCTAAAGTCTTATATTATTGCAACGTAGATAACGAGTCTAAGAGACCGTCTCTTAAATCCTATTAAGAGATCCTTAATAAACATGTTCTTAGTACTTTATATTTAAGCAGTGGTGAAGAGTGGGACATAGTAACTTATATTAATTTTTATATTAATTTTCTATATTAATTTTTTTTTATCTAACATTGTTTATGTTTAATAACAATAAAAAAACATATTCTTCATTTTGGAGTCGTATTTTACACAAAAAGCAAGAAGACATATTCTAGATATAATCATAATACTGTAATGAAAAAGAGACATGTAATGATAGAATCTAAACTGTCATTTTTCTTTCACTTTGGGTTCCCACATCTGTCTCTCTTCTTAGAAAGCTTCTGGAGGACTCTTTTGGCTTCACAGTTTGGAAAGTTGGAAAGATGATAGTAATGTGGTGCAACATCCAGTAACCATTCACCTCGAATATACGTGACAGTCCGGATGAAATTCCGATTAGTCAGAACATATTCATTGTAGACAACCCACTCCGGTTTGTGATCCAAGCAACATGATGGATGCAAGTGAACCATTTGGTCATCTTTGGCAGTCAAGTAGTGGCCATTGCGGTCTAAGTGAGCCACTTGCATGAAGTAGCCAGCAAGCAATGCCTTTCTTATGTTAGTATAGTAGTCGCGGCTGTTAAAATCAGAGCTGCATATCTTGAGATTAAACTTGGACATTATCCTCACCAACTGCTCTCTAACATTGTCTGCAGACTTCATTGCTCTATGGTTGATGAAGTTCTGGTAGCACCAATTCGAGTCTCCATTGTTTTGTTTATAAGCATGGTACACATTCAGCAACGTGAGGTGATCTCCATCAATGTGACCAAACCTACCTTTGGCTTCATCTGCTGCTGCTCTTTGAGCCTCTCCTCTTGGCCGGATAAAGCAGTTTGGTACTGATAGCATTGCCGAAATCGAGAGAATCTCGTTTGAGCAGTTGAATTTAGGACTGACTATGAGCATCTTTGCCATCTGGGGATCCAAAGGGAACTCACTCATCATCTCACCTGTCATTGTCAAGTTACTGAACTTGTCTTCATCAGCATCTAACGCTCCAAGATCAACCAAATCGTTCAAGGCCCGAGCCAGCGTCACAGGAGCAGGAGGGTCCATAAAATCGAAGCTAACCAAGTTATCTACACCAAGTTTGTTCAAGGTCAGAACAGTGTTTGTAAGGTTTGATCTCAATATCTTAGGATACGTCTGCTCAATCAGATCATGGTTGAAACTTTTCTCTGTGTAAAGCCTGAAAAAATTTCCAGGCTGTGTTCTACCTGCACGACCAGCTCTCTGATTAGCACTTGCTTGTGATATTGGAGACACCAACAACGACTCAACGCGAGTCTTAGGGTTGTATCGTTTCTGCTTAGCGAAACCAGGATCAACCACGTAAACAACCCCATCGATGGTTAAAGAAGTCTATGCGATGTTGGTTGATACAACAATCTTCCTCCTATTCTCCATGGCAGGAGGATCAAATATCTTCTGCTGCATGGAAGGTGCAAGAGAAGAATACAATGGCACAACGTTTACTTGATCCCCAAGCTTACTGACGATTCTGCGGCATGCATCTTCAATCTCCTCCTCACCAGTTAAGAAAACAAGAACATCACCAGGCGGCTCAAACATGTGAATCTGGACAACAGTGTTAATAGCAGCCTCAAGATAGTCTCTCTCAGGCTCTTGCGTGTACAAAATCTCTACGGGATGGAGCCTTCCAAGAACTTTCATAAGAGGTGCACCGCTAAAATACTCAACACACTTTTTTTGCTTCCAGAGTTGCACTCATCACAACTAGCTTCAGGTCCGGTCTGTTTCTCAAGACTCGTTTAAGAAGACCAAATAGTAAATCTGTGGCTTAAGTCCTTTCATGGGCCTCGTCGAGAACTGTCACTTTGTATCTTTGTAGAAGAGGATCCGCCATTGCTTCTCTTAGAAGCATACCATCGGTCAAGTACTTGAGCACTGTTTTAGAGTTACTGCAGTCCTCGAAACGGACCGTGTAACTGACTTCTTCACCGATAGCTACATCCATCTCTTCAGCAACACGACTTGCCACAGACATGGCTGCAACTCTACGAGGCTGTGTGCACCCGACCAGCCACTTGCTAGGGTTTTTTTCCTGCACGGCTTCCAAAACAAACTGTGGGATCTGCATTGTCATACCGCTACCGGTTTCACCGACAAGTATCACCGTCTGGTTGCTCATCAGACATTGTAGAACTCTTGTTTCTGCGACCACACAGGTAAGCTCCTACGTTTCTCCAGAATCTCGTAATACCTCCGAGTATAAGCCTTTCCATTCAATTTGTTCATCGCCATGTTACTTCTTCTGCACATAAAAGAGAGGTTCTAACTTGTTTGGGGTTTGGGAGAAATAATCACGTCTTTATATATACACGTTTTATTAAATCCTTTTCCTATTTAAAGTTTGAAAAGTGAAAACATTAAAAAAGATCGAGAAAATTACATCTACAACCACATCTACAATCCTTTTCAATTACTCTTTAAAACACATTGTGCTTGAGGAGCACATTTTACATGCAATTTATCTCTTCTTCCTTTATATTGAGCTAAGTACATTTATTCTCTTTTAATTTTTTTCTTTATCTTTAACTAATTAAAATTTACAACTACCACAAACCTCTCTCTTATAACTCCAATCTAGTTTCCCAAATCTATGTATCCTAATCCCTTCCCTTCTAATCCATCTTATTTTGTTGTCTTTGTTAGCTATTGTCTCCATTGTCGAGAAAATTAAAAAAAAAAAAGGAAAGTTAAAAGAAGAAGACGAAGATGAAAGGTGGATTCAACAACCATCACAATCTATCACCAAATTCTTGTATCTACCTCTCTTTCTTAATAAATCTTATCCACCAACCATCTCAATCTATCACCAAATTAGAGGAATTTTTACCTCCGGTGAAACCCGCGGCGACATAAAATCAATGGCGGAGAAGACACAAAATCCACGGCGGAGGAGACAATGTCTTAGAGCTGATCTGGCCTCATATCAAAGTCGTTAAACGAAGTTGATGTAAACCAAGAATTGTGTTAACGTTTGTGGACGTCAAATTTGTGGACGAGAGAATTGTGAACGAAATAGTTATGGACAAGATACTTGTGTACAAGAGAATTGTGTTAACGTTTTTATAAAGAAGCTATGCAATTTGATGTTTGTGTTTCAAGATTTTTTACAATCAAACATAAGCTCTAGTATGCAATGTCTTGGACTTTGTGATCTTACGAACCATGTATGAGAGAATATATACCGATTCAAAGATATCTGAAGACTTTCATATCATATATAAGACTCATGGATGAGTGATTTGTGGATAATGGTTTATGGATGAATGTATCTTGGACGTGTTTCTCGTGGATAATGTGTCGTGGATGGTGCCTCGTAAATATGTATGTGGGTATTTCATGGATGAATGAATCGTGGATAGTGGCTTTCGACACCAACTTTCCAAGGTTTCTGTCAGAATTTATTACACTCTACTACCTTCATTAATCCTCATCATCTACCTCTTCTATTAAACACTAGATCTTCTTTTCTTTAAACCAATCTAAGAGCCAAAATTAAATGACACAAACCAACACATCAAACTCATGTTACTATGTGTATAAGGATTGATCATGTATCAAAGTTGTTAATTCTTTAATTATCATCAATAATTTATCATCCAAATTTCACCATCCATTAATATGTCCATGAAATTTAGATTTTCAAAATAAACAAATTATATATACATATGAATATCAAAATAAAAAGAAAAAAAATATCATCTTTTAATTTATAAATGTATTTATATATTTCTATACATATATATGAAATAAAGGTCACCACAAAATATGTGGGGTGGAAAGTTGTCATAGATGAAATAGTCAAACGCTAATTAAATATTCTCATTAAGTTATCACTTTAGTTGTTTCTTCAAAAAAAAATAATAAAAAATAAGAGTATTTTCATCTCACAAAACGTCAGCCGTACACATAAAGTGCATTTCTTTAAGTGAAAGGAAAACACATAATATGTCTCTTAAAAAAGTCCATTTTCGTTGACCCTAAAACAAACATATCGTTTGGTAGATCTTTATTTTATCTATTTCTCAAAACTTTCTTTTTCCTTCTCTTCTCTTATCTTTTTTTAACAACTATTTTTATTGGTATAAAATGTAACATTACAAATAAGATAATAAAGATGCAACTAATCAAATTTATGTTAATGGCTTTTACAACTAAAACCTACTTGCCGATAGAATTTCCCTTCCTTCACAATATATATATATATATATATATATATATATATATATATATATATATATATATATCACTATGTTATATGGCTTCACTATTCCCCCAAAATATAGTTTACAAAAAATCCTTCACACCAACAAATCAGCAATATCATCCGCCATGATACACTATGCTCTGTTCTTCAGATACGTTCTTCCCAGCTTGGTAGAGGCAAAGCTTCTATTTAGAATAATCCATTTTTGGGAATCCCGGAACATAGTGAGAGGATGCATGCTTATCGGTCTAGATAAAAGGAGAGAAAGAGGCATATTCAAAATGCATCTCCCTATGAGAGGATGCATGCTTATCGGTCTAGATATAAGGAGACAAGATGCTTGTCAGGTGTTAGCCTTGGACACAATGGCTTGGAAGCCCATCAGGTGCAACCATCTCCCTTGGCCATACACATATTCTGTTTGCATTGAAGGAAGCATCTACTTTGCTGCTTACGAGACACCAAAAACAATGGTTCTTATCAGCTTCACCCTTGAAACAAAGCTGTTCACGATTATGAAGATTCCACAGGCTCCAACATATGGCTCAATCTTATGTGAGAAGATCATGAACGTTGATGGTAAAGTGGGACTATCCTTTTGTATTTGGTGATGGCAAGCGTGAGGTCAAGATCTTGGAGAATCCAGATGAAGAGTTATGGTCAACAAGGATGATTGAGACACCACCTTCTCTCCTGAATGACATTCACCCCTTCTGTCTACTCTCATTTGAAGGCTTCACCAGTCGTGGAGAGACTGTCTTTCTCAGGATGTACGTTCCTCTAAAGTCTTATATTATTGCAATGTAGATAACAAGTCATACCGGGAGCAGGTTCACCTTCTCCTAGATTGTCAGAGTTCACAAACTCTGACTTTTTGGCAACATGTGGACTGCACTATGTTCACATGAAAAAAGTAGTACATAGGAACTTGTGTAGTCACACTAGTCAGAGATAAAAAAAAATACTGCTGATACTTTTGCAATTTTTTAGCTTCTTTGTATTGCGTTAAAGGATGGTTGTCTAATGAATAAGTGTTGTCTTTGAGTTTCATTAGTACTTTATATTTAAGCAGTGGTGAAGAGTGAGACATAGTAATTTATATTAATTTTCTATATTAATTTATTTTAATCCAACATTTAATAACAATAAAAAATCATATTCTTCATTTTGGAGTCGTATTTTACACAAAAAGCAACAAGACATATTCTAGATATAATATTGTAATGAAAAAGATACATGTAATATGATAGAATCTAAACTAAGTCTATTTTCTTTCACTTTGGATTCCCACATCTGTCTCTCTTCTTAGAAAGCTTCTGGAGGACTCATTTGGCTTCACAGTTTGGAAAGTTGGAAAGATGATAGTAATGTGGTGCAACATCCAGTAGCCATTCACCTTGAATATACGTGACAGTCCGGATGAAATTCCGATTAGTCAGAACATATTCATTGTAGACAATCCACTCCGGTTTGTGATCCAAGTAACATGATGGATGCAAGTGAACCATTTGGTCATCTTTGGCAGTCAAGTAGTGGCCATTGCGGTCTAAGTGAGCCACTTGCATGAAGTAGCCAGCAAGCAATGCCTTTCTTATGTTAGTATAGTAGTCGCGGCTGTTAAAATCAGAGCTGCATATCTTGAGATTAAACTTGGACATTATCCTCACCAACTGGTCTCTAACATTGTCAGCAGACTTCGTTGCTCTATGGTTAATGAAGTTCTGGTAGCACCAATTCGAGTCTCCATTGTTTTGTTTATAAGCATGGTACACATTCAGCAACGTGAGGTGATCTCCATCAATGTGACCAAACCTAGCTTTGGCTTCATCTGCTGCTGCTCTTTGAGCCTCTCCTCTTGGCCGGATAAAGCAGTTTGGTACTGATAGCATTGCCGAAATCGAGAGAATCTCGTTTGAGCAGTTGAATTTAGGACTGACTATGAGCATCTTTGCCATCTGGGGATCCAAAGGGAACTCACTCATCATCTCACCTGTCATTGTCAAGTTACCGAACTTGCCTTCATCAGCATCTAACGTTCCAAGATCAACCAAATCGTTCAAGGCCCGAGCCAGCGTCACAGGAGCAGGAGGGTCCATAAAATCGAAGCTAACCAAGTTATCTACACCAAGTTTGTTCAAGGTCAGAACAGTGTTTGTAAGGTTTGATCTCAATATCTCAGGATACGTCTGCTCAATCAGATCATGGTTGAAACTTTTCTCTGTGTAAAGCCTGAAAAAAATTCCAGGCTGTGTTCTACCTGCACGACCAGCTCTCTGATTAGCACTTGCTTGTGATATTGGAGACACCAACAACGACTCAACGTGAGTCTTAAGGTTGTATCGTTTCTGCTTAGCGAAACCAGGATCAACCACGTAAACAACCCCATCGATGGTTAAAGAAGTCTATGCGATGTTGGTTGATACAACAATCTTCCTCCTATTCTCCATGGCAGGAGGATCAAATATCTTCTGCTGCATGGAAGGTGCAAGAGAAGAATACAATGGCACAACGTTTACTTGATCCCCAAGCTTACTGACGATTCTGCGGTATGCATCTTCAATCTCCTCCTCACCAGTTAAGAAAACAAGAACATCACCAGGCGGCTCAAACATGTGAATCTGGACAACAGTGTTAATAGCAGCCTCAAGATAGTCTCTCTCAGGCTCTTGCGTGTACAAAATCTCTACGGGATGGAGCCTTTCCAAGAACTTTCATAAGAGGTGCACCGCTAAAATACTCAACACACTTTTTTTGCTTCCAGAGTTGCACTCATCACAACTAGCTTCAGGTCCGGTCTGTTTCTCAAGACTCGTTTAAGAAGACCAAATAGTAAATCTGTGGCTTAAGTCCTTTCATGGGCCTCGTCGAGAACTGTCACTTTGTATCTTTGTAGAAGAGGATCCGCCATTGCTTCTCTTAGAAGCATACCATCGGTCAAGTACTTGAGCAATGTTTTAGAGCTACTGCAGTCCTCGAAACGGACCGTGTAACTGACTTCTTCACCGATAGCTACATCCATCTCTTCAGCAACACGACTTGCCACAGACATGGCTGCAACTCTACGAGGCTGTGTGCACCCGACCAGCCACTTGCTAGGGTTTTTTTCCTGCACGGCTTCCAAAACAAACTGTGGGATCTGCATTGTCATACCGCTACCGGTTTCACCGACAAGTATCACCGTCTGGTTGCTCATCAGACATTGTAGAACTCTTGTTTCTGCGACCACACAGGTAAGCTCCTACGTTTCTCCAGAATCTCGTAATACCTCCGAGTATAAGCCTTTCCATTCAATTTGTTCATCGCCATGTTACTTCTTCTGCACATAAAAGAGAGGTTCTAACTTGTTTGGGGTTTGGGAGAAATAATCACGTCTTTATATATACACGTTTTATTAAATCATTTTCCTATTTGAAGTCTGAAAAGTGAAAACATTAAAAAAATTGTTTATCTATCGGAAAACCCGCAGCGTAACTACCGAAAGAACCATTTCACAATGGATTTTTTCACAGTATTTATGACATTTACACTATTTTTATTTTTGTACGAAGTAAAATGGTTCTTGGTAAAACTACAACAATTAAAAGAAGAGTCGTTGTTTTTCTATCTTCTCCGGCCGCGGCTTCGTGCTGTTGGTTTCGGGAGAAAGTAGATTCTTTTTAGTTCTTGTTTTAGGTCTCTTTCTTAGTCTAGATGAGTTTAAATATGTTCGAAAGCTTTAGTTTTTTGGATTGAAGCGGGCAGAGTCGGAATCAGACTTTACAGACTAAATCTCGTCAGATATATGTGTTGTGGAGGTTGGTTTATGGTTACCGGCTGTAGTGAGTTCGATCGTGTCTAGTATTGCAGGTTGGCCTTGTTGTGGTGTGGAGGCGCGTAAATGGTACATGGTGAACCCTTATAGAGTCCAATGGCGAGTCTTAGTTGGATCGGGAAGAAGTCTTTTGACGAAGGCGCATGGTGAACCTTTTCAAAGTCCAATGGCAAGTTATATTTGGAGCTGGAGGAATCAGTGGAGGCGCTTGCAAGGTGCGTGGACTAAGATTGAATCTCATAGTTTACAACAACGGTTATCCTAAAGCTAACGAGCTGGTATCGATTTTTCAAGACTGGATTTGGACCTCATTTAGTGTAGTTATGAACTTTGCTTATGTTAGTTTTGGCTCTGGGGTTGATTAATGTATTCAACCGCCAGCTTGTGTCTCTGGGATCAGTGTATTCTCTAATTGTTGGCATGTTGTCTTTTTTTTAGGTTCCAGTTATGTTGCCTGGAGTTGTGAACTCCATTGTCATGGTTTGTAATGTTGTGTTCTTAAATTAAAATATCAGATGACAAAAAAAAAAATGGTAATGTGATACAATCAGGTTTTAACCACTGAAAGTATATTGCAAGTGCATAGTGAACCGCAATAGTATTTCAGGGATCGAATCCACGAGGACCAGGGTTACACAACGACTCTTCGAGAATAGAGTTAAGCTAAGACAAAATAGGGGTTTGTTTGTAGTTTCCAGTTGCAAGAATTTAGAAGCAGAAAATAAATAACGAGTAAACTTGTGAATAAAAAGTGTCAGATCTCGAGAATCTCAGAAAACACAGATTATATGATATGATTGTTCAATAAGGGATGTATTAAGAACCGTTCTAGAACTCAAATCACTTAATTAGACTAGTCTACTTTCGCAGTACTAAACCCTATGTATTAGAATCTTAAAGGCTAACTTCGGTTGAATTTTAGATTCTATACTTGCAATAAGAACAAATTTGATAAGTTTACAAAACTTCCTAACAATAACTTCCATTGGTTAAGAATGTTTTGCTCATCTAGGTTCATTCAGGAATTTAATCAAACACTTTTGGTGCATTAAAAAACCTATGATCAGAAACTAGATGATCAATCCAATTTGAGCATTAAGGACAACCTAAATGAAGAACCCGATAGATTATTCCCTACTCTAACAAATCATAATCATCAATCCATGAATTCTCTCAAAACCCTAAACCTAACTAATAAACTACTCAAACATAGCAGAAGAAACACAGAGAAATAATGAATAATGCATAATGAAATTAGAAATTGAAAACTGGATTTGAATTCTTCTCTAAAGGTAATGATTCTCTCTCCCAAATCTCCAAACAAAAAAATATGATCTTCAAGAAAGCTTAGTCTCCAAAAAACTCATGAGAAAACTCAAAATAAAGATCCCAACCCGTTTGGCACGAATCCCTAGGTTAAACCGGTTCAAAAATTAAATTAAACCAAAAATCTGATTTTTGGTAATGCATACCCGGGTTGGGATCGACCGGCGGATCGACCTGCCATTTCGGGATCGACCGATCCAGTTTTGGGCGATCGATTTTCTTCGTTCGTCTTGATCCAGAAACGTTCCGCAATACTTTAATAAAATGGGATTGGTCGATCCAAGTTAGGATCAACCGATCTAGCCATAAAAACAACATTTTGCTCCATTTTGCTCCATTCTTTGCTTCTTGTGTCCATATATTCATTCTAATGTATTCCAACCTGAAAAGACTCGATAAACAACAACAAAACTCAAAAAATGATTGAAAACATGGGTTAGAATACGCTAAAAACGCAACCCATCGTAATGATGTACGTAAAGTAATAAAAAAATTAGAACACCTAAATCTTTTAGCAAAAAAAAAATAAAAAAAATTAGAACACATTTATGAATATATATAACATGTTATTTTTTCGAAGTCAAAATCATTTTGAAAACCGCCAATTCATTGAGGAAAAAGCATTTTAACAATTGGAGAGAAGATCCCACATTAGAAAAATGTAAGGATTTGAGTAATATATAAGAGCATGATTAACCACAGTCTCTTAATTGAGGTTCTTAACTCATGATTTGATATTTTTTTACACTTTTTGGCTAAAATACGACTTTATATATCTTATTTAAGAGACGGCTCTTAACTTTTCTTAGTTAAAGTCTAAGAAACGTATTTTAGCCGAAGCTAAGAATCTCAGTTAAGAGACTGAGGTTAATCATAATCTAAGGGACTTGGACCATTACATTTACTGTCAATCTACTTTATTAATTTAGAAGTACACATATAAAATACCCCTAAGTTTTCATCTAATCTATTAAAAGAGGAGTACAAATATAAATTACCCCTTAGTTTTCCAATATATTTACAATGGAATGCCACTGAAGTAATTAATAAATCTATCTTAAATATTCTTTGTCTTTTTATGTTTTATTAATGCATTTTCCTAATTCTAATATTAACTAAAGAATATTCTATAATTACTTCAGAAAATCAAATTGACATTGCTCTCATAATGTTGATCTCATTGATATACGTACCAATTCGTTAATTTCAAATGTTACGTCCACTCATTAGATTTTCATAAATTTCTGCTCTTATTAATATAATATAATATATATATAACTTTAATTTTTCATAAATTTTTGATCTCATTGTTATATATATATAACTCTTCTTAGCCTATAGCTGATGGAATCTGTTTACAGATCAATGGAGAGTTTAATTCAGTTATTTTTGTACCTCAATCGATTTATATAACATAAATTAATTTTAAAAAGAACATAATCATTTTTATTCAAAATCCTAACTAACTATACAGATCAACATATTCATGCTTATTTTTCTGTATAAAATACAAACCAACTAGACAAATCAATATATTCATATGCATATATTTATTTTTGTATTAAATTCAATCCAACTATACCAACCTAATTACTTAAGTACTTCATACGTATAATCAATGAGGAATCTTCATTATAACAGTAAAATTGAGAAATTAAAACGCAGACGGATTTTTGTTTTTCTTTTACCTATTACTAAATCAAATCATTTGTTTCCAAAACCATTCTTTTTTTTCTTGACTTGCAGGTCAGTTAACTTTAATTCTAAAAATTTAATGTATAGAATCTATCTAAATTATCTACACCTTCTCTATATCAATATATTAGTTCCACGAATCTCTATATTAAATATTGTGAATAATTAACATTTAAATTATTTCCTAAATTTGTGCTAACCAATATATTCTTATATTTTACACATAATATATTGTGCACTTAACTTCCCGAGATTTCCCTTGCAAAGTGGGTTATGGTATATTTACTCTAGAGTTTCATATCAATATTATATATATTGTCACTAGCATACATATTCGATATCACCCTTCCATCGCACACACAAAACATAAATACTATACGAACTCATAATGTCTATTTTTCATACTTTAATTTTAAAACAATTGTTTCCTATATATCTTACACATAAGTCTAATTATATAAATGTTGAAATGTTTAAATAGCATAAATATTGGTAATACAATATACAAAAAAACGCAAACAAATAAAATTACTTGATGTAATCTAAAGTATAACAATTACATAATATAATTAAGGACAATTCTCTTAAATAGCCCTTTTTAAGTTTTTGTCATAAAAATATCTCTCAAAAAATAAAATGACCAAAATAGACTTTTTTTGTTTTGAAAATTTGATTTTTTTTTTTTTGAAATTTGAAACCCTAACCCCAAACCCACCCCTTAACTCTAAACCCTAAAGTGCAAATTAGTTAACCCTAGGGGTATAAATGCATATAAATGAATTTTTTAGCTTCTAAAAAAACATTTTGGTTATTTTCTTCTCTAAAAACTATTTTTGTGACAAACAAACTAAAATTGGCTATCTAAGGGAATTTCTCTACAATTAATGTACAAATATAACATTTAACACAAATAGAAATTAAAAATTAAAAATAAATACCTGCGCGGTCGCGCGGGTCAAGATCTAGTTTTTATTTACAACGGTATGCCTTTGAGAATTTAATTAAGTTTCTAATTTTAATGTTTGTCTTTTTCACTTAAATTAATGTATTTTAAGCTTCCTATTTTAATGCTTGTCTTTTTCACTTAAATTAATGTGTTTTCTTAAAATTTCATATTTTAATGCTGGTATTTTTCAGTTTATATATTGTGTTTTAATGTTTGTAATTATATGTATATTATATGATCTTAAAGTATGAGTAACATCAATATAAATATTTTAAATAAATTTTTATAAGTAATCTAAAAATATAAAGTTAAATATGCATAAGTTTGAATATCTTCAGATATTTATTCGGGTTTGGATATTACCCGTTCGGGTTCAGATATCTAATTTCTCCTAATTCAATGTCCGTTCGGGTATTTTGCTACTTCGGTTCGGGTTTTTGAGATCGGATTCGGATACGGGTTCAAATATCGGGTTAAATGTTCATACATATATCTTTACATCTATGTTAATGCATACAAAAACGCAAACTTAATATCCGCACTGGTGCGCGAGTCCATATCTAGTTGATTTTAAGTTGGAAGTCCAACTTATCAATAGAGTAACATTAAACTACATAACTTTATATAGAAAATGAAACACAACGAGATTATTTCACCAAACGAATAAAAACAAAAAACTTACAACAAATAGACCAGATAATAATTGAGTACTACACACAGACATATCGCCAGCAAATACAAGCAAACGACATCCTATTGAATTGAATATCCGCAGCAACTTGAGTCTCTTTACTTAAGGGCACTTGCGGCGACCACCATGGGTGGTGAGGCTAGCGTAGCACTCGCACTTGTCGTGGTTCCCGTAGGTTCTAGGTGGCACACAGTTCCCGTAGGTTCTAGGTGGCACACAGTTGCGGAGTAAGCTTGTTTTATGAATTCTTGACGTATACACGGACTACTCGTTCCGGATTTGAAGTATATTTGCTCTTTATACGTACGATGAAATGAATGCATGTGATCTGTGAAAAAAGAAAGAGAACCAATGATCACTATTATTTTATTTTGGGTGATTGTCAATGCTTAGTTTTCTTTCGTGTTGATCTCCGTTGTTTTGGGAATCGATCACAATAATTTTGAGAGAAATAAGAAGAGTTTTATAACAGTTTATGTGGCTGAGACAAGAAGGATGAGGGGGATGTTGACGTGAGAGTACCTTTGAAGAATACTTCATTTCACAGTATGCACTTCTTCTGAGTTATGACCCACTCTTCTTGCGTATAATTTCCTTTGTTTTCTGGGTGCTTTGGGTTTTGACTTTGCCTCTAAAGGAAGTAGTAAAACTAGGGAGTGGTGATTCTGCACTTTTCTCTTCACCGGTTTAGAGGACGAGCAAAGTTGAGAAAATTGAGCACTATTTTTTATTTATTTTTTAATTATACATAGATATCCTAACCCTACAAAAGTGGTCTACAATTAAAAATTCATGTGGTTAGTATTTCCAATCTATTGTCTGATCTTGGTTCAGACTATGTCTCCGCTCGGATCTTGAAGACAGTCTTTGAGTGGGCTTGTGTTTGCTCTTCTGAGAGATGACAAATTGTTCATGCAACCGGATGAATCAGTTTCTTGTGAGTGTTATATTTTCTCGTTTTTAGTTTTTTGTTCTCTCAATTCAAGCCTGTCTCAGATCGACTTCTCATTTGGATTTTTCAAATTTATATCGTGTATTGATGGTTATGTTCGCTCTTACATAAAACAATTAAAGTATCAATTGATTTTGTTTCAATATTTTTTTACTTTTTTACTTTATACTATAGAAACAAGTCTAGATATTTTATATTTGTTAATCATATCTTATAAAACATCAACTTTTAATTTTAAAAGAAATATTCTGATTTCCATGAGTTATGATACCAAACATATATAATTAAGAAAACATAAATACAAAGTAAGTTCTTTAGCCAGCTATGAAGTGTTGTTATTCACTTAACTTAACAGGAGTAGTACATAATAAACTTGTTTACCATAAATGTTTTTAAATGATTTTATTCGCGTAAGAAGTCATCTAGTTTATTATATTTGGAACTATCTCAATTTAGAATGAGAGAAATTCTTTTAATTTTATCTTGCTAACATAATAACTTTTTTAAATTTTATTCAGAATCATATGGAATAATAATAATAAAAAAATCTACCATGGATTTTCGTAGATTTAAGAAACAAAACAATTTCAACAATTTATCAATATCGGAAATTTACTCAAGAATAAAATTGAAGAACAAACAAAATGGGTACAATACCAAAGTTTTTTAGTTTCTTTGACAAATTTTTCCGGCATCATCTACCGGATTCAACAGAAGAACATACACAAATACATTCTTTTGAGAACCCTAACATATATATATATGTAAGTATTTATACTTTTGTATACACTTCACATCTGTCAAGAAAACAAATGTGAAAATGTATACACTTGTAAGCTTTCTTTATTGCTTGGATGGTGGCGAAAGAGATCACCGTCTCAAGGTCTCCATGACGTAATCCGCATAGAGATCCCTACAATGTCACAAAAATAATAATCATTCAATACTGTTAGTCCATACTACATTATGAAATATATAACTACCAGTTTCATCAAAGGCTTACATGGAATGCTGAACTGCTTCATAGGCTGCTGTAGCGGGAAGGAAGTCGTTAACAGCTACTTCCTTGTTCTCGTTTTTCTTATCTGTGACAAGAAGAATCCAAGAATGAGTCTCATCATATACGCAAGTGTCATGGGCAATACATCAATGGACATACAATTTACAAAGGTTGAAAGAAGATAGATGAAGAAAGAGCACTCACAGTCTTCAAAGAAACGACGAATCTCAGCCAGACGATGAGGTGGAAGCTCTTTGATGTCATTGTAATGACGGTACTCTGGATCGTCAGCGCAGACAGCAATGATCTTGTCGTCTTTCTCTCCCTTTTAAAGCATAAAGAGCATCTAGTTTCAGTATCTTTTGGTTTTACAAAAACATATAGATGACTCAAGGATGCTAAATTTTAAAACCTGATCAATCATTGGCATAAGACCAATAGCTTTGGCACGAAGAAAGCATCCTGGGATCACCGGTTCCTGTTTGAACAAATACAATATATAAATTCACATGGCATTTGTTCACTACTGGTGAAACCAAGAAAAGTTATAAAGCTGCTTTTCTAATTCAGTTTCACCAGACCAAAGAGAATTTGATTAGTGTGAGACACCTTTATAAGCCTAGTTTTTCATTAAATGCTCTCAAACAGGCTCAACAACATCTCTTATCTGCTACATTTAATTTCTATGCTAGATAGAGTAGGACCTATATCTAAAATTTGAGCTGCTGAGCTTCTTCAAAGCTTATTATATGCAGAAATGAAACATAAACACTATCTGATAAAATTCTACAACTTCACAACAACTGATTGCAAAATGAAGAAGAAGATTACCTGCATGATGACAAGAACATCAATAGGGTCATTGTCCTCACAAAGGGTACGCGGAATGAACCCATAGTTATGTGGGTACACAACAGAGGAGTAAAGAATACGGTCCACCTGAAAAAAAAGAATTATATAATGTTTTAAACCCATGGTGCCGTCTTTAACAAATAAAAGGGACAGCAACGAAGTTAATACCTTGATGAGACCCGTAGTTTTGTCGAGTTCATACTTCACCTTGCTCCCTTTTCCTATCTCAACTACCTGCAATGTTACCCCCAAATATGCTTTGTTAAATGATGATCCCCAAAGACATATCTCAACGACTAAACTAGTAAACAGGTTTCCTAATCAGGCAATAGAACTTATTTAATATCATACAGCAGACTCAATCCAGATCACAAGAAAAACAGATTAATCTCCAAATACACTCAATTATCAATCCTTAGAGGTTTTACTGCCTAATAACGTTAACAAAATACTTACACAGTTGAAGATTACTGGAGCTTCAGGTCCTAAAGAAAAAAACAAAGCAAACAAGAAGTAAAAATGTTAATATTAGAAAGCAAAGTAATCATCTTAGAACCTTAAAATAAAAAAGGAAAACCGTTACGTTATAGCTTTACCTATCTCAAGATCATGCCAAGGGTGTGCAGCAACTGATCTCTGAGTCATGGAAGAAAGTATCCTCTCGTTAAGAGGAGGAAGTGAAGCTTGTTTCTGAGCATAGTTTTTAGTGGTAGCAATCTCAATAGGTGGCGCCATATCTGCAAACAATGCACATATCAAACAGAACACCACTATTAATACATGCATCTGTGAACCAACAAAAAATAAAGAAAAATGTTTTTTTTTCCCCAATTTTCAGAGCTTAAAAGCATATGTCTAACACAAACTCTGGGATCAATCGTTACATATGTTCATGGGTTATGTACCAAAGATCTACACGTCTCGACAATTGAATACAAAATGCAATGCTTGACACAGAGACACACAATATACAAAATCATCTTTTATAAAGAATAGTTACAGAAACGTCCAAGAAACGCATAAGTTTTGTTTCGTTTTGCAGCAGTTCATGGATCCTTTAATGTATCTACCGACAAAACCGTTCTCAAGAGTTTTTTTTTTTTTTTGGAAAAACAATCTGTCGAAAGTTAGAAACCAAACTCAGATCTACAAGTCACAAGTCCCTATATCAAAACCATCTCATGTCTTATGCAAGCAGATTAAGACACTCAAATCCGGTGAGAGTGAAGAAACAAATCCGTACCTGAGCAAAAAAAAAAAAGTGACGAACGAAGAAGAGAACACAGATCTCGAGAAGAACAAACTCACGAAGCAACGATGCAGAGAGAAAAAGAGAGTAGAGGAAAGCTAAAGGAGAATGTAGCTGTAAAACTATACGCGTTCCCGCTCTATCTCTCTCACTCTGCTTCTCCGCTATTTGAAGGCTCCATTTTTTTATTAAGGGAATATAATAAATCCGACGAAAATTAATAAAAAGCTATATTAAATTTGGGAATATCTTTTTTTAACTTTGAAAATTAAAATCGAATATGTTAGACGAATATGTCCAGACCGGAAAGTGGACACGTGTTAATAAGTAATTGGATGACGGAGGGAGAGACATGGACGGAATTCCTAACGGCAGTGGGGTCTCAACTCTCGAGGTAAGGTCTGATACACGTTTAACGTGAGTCCAAATTCTGATTGCGAAGAGTCCACGTTAAGTCTCCGTTAACCTACAGCTGATTGGAGGAATATGCTGAGAGAGAGCAGATCGGGTGTTGGTGAGTGCACGGAAACTTCGTGTACGTGTTTATGACAGGGAATTTATATTTGTCGGTGGATTAGAAACGGCAATTAAACGAAAAGGATATGTAATCTTTCAAGTGAATATTCTTTTGGGCAATTCTCTTAAATAGCACTTTTTAAGTTTTTGTCACAAAAATAGCCCTTAAAAAATAAAATGACCAAAATAGACTTTTTTTTTTTTGAAATTTTGATTTTTTTTTAAAAAAAATTTTGAAATTTGAAACCGTAACCCCAAACCAACCCCTTAACTCTAAACCCTAAAGTTCAAATTAGTTAACCCTATAGATATAAATGCATATAAATGAATTTTTTAGCTTCTAAAAAAAACATTTTGGTCACTCTCTTCCTTAAAAACTATTTTTGTGACAAACAAACTAAAATGAACTATCTAAGCGAATTTCTCTATTCCTTTTCCTTTCAGTTTTTTTTTTTTGGTAAAATAAAAGTAAATTTTTCCTTTCATTTGCATGTGTAATCTAGAATTGGTCGTGATTAATGTTATTTGGATAACAAATAATATTACTAGTAGAAATGTACTTGTCTTGTAAAATCCATACACATTCAAGCATTTAAACTTAAGATATTCGGTAGCAGGATTATAGCATTAAGATATTTACAATGAATTATTTTCTTATGAATACTATTCTAAATCAAAGTTAATCCCACAAATATACACGTGCGTTCCCACGTAGATACAATCTTCGATTTTACTAATATCAATTGGTGTCGGTGTGTGCCTTGTGGGATGATATGTTTTGACCTTTATGTCTCGTAAAAGTTGGATAATCGTTTTATTTTTTGGTTAAGAATTGGATAATTGACACCCAAAACAATTCAATAAGCGGATAAAGTGGACTAAAATGAAATAAACAATCACATACCGCGTTATAATTGCAATCTACACTTAAAACAAATATATGATCTAAACCCTTTTGATATCTCTAGGGGATTAAGGTAACTTTCCTTTAATGTCAATGGAAACACTCTTCGAATCAATTTATAAAAAGGGAACTGGATGATCATGTGATTTTGAAAAAGACGAGATTCTTATTGGCTGTGAGTAGTGTATCTTTGGTGGACCTGTCCGCAGGGGATGATCGGTGGATGGGGTTGAGTAACGAAAGCTCCACCCATGCAGTGGATATAGATGCTACGTAGGATCACTGTAAGAATATTCTTATCTACGCTTCTATTTATCGGATGATTATTTCATTAGCACCGAAGACAAAAAATTAAGGGTTTTAGCATATCTTTACCAATTTGTCAATCACTACGTTTTTCACCTTTGCGTCGCCTTGGAGTTAGTTGGAGGATTCTCCTCGTTCGACTTTTTTTTGTTGATTTACGAGTGAAGATATCGAAAACAACTTTTAAGAGCTTAATCTTTAGTATTCCCTCCGTTTCACAAAGTTACATATTCTAGAGAAAATTTTTGTTTTAAAAAAATCTATTTTTTTTATTTTCAATATATATTTTATTAACTAATTATAAATTTCAAAAAAATTAATTGCATTTACTAAATTTTTATTGGCTTAAAATTATAAGAAAAAGATAATCATAAAAATTATGCAGATTTAATGTGTTTTATTAAACTGTGTGAAAAATCTAAAATATATATCTTGAAACGGAGGGAGTACTTAATACTGTAAGCGTTTAAATGTAATTATAAGACAAACTTGAATGTAGAACTACTACTTGCTCAAAAGTACAAGTACCCAAAAGTCACAATAGTTTACAAACGATACACTGTCTTGTCTCCCATGATTACATTATTTCAATACATACGATGTGAATATAGATATATATATATATATATATATATATACTCATGATTTTGTGAATCAATAAGAATATCATATCCACCTGCTTTTTGTTTGTTTAATTTATATACTTCTGGTGGTGTTAGTCCATTAGAGTACTGCCATTATATGGCTTGTTAATTATTAAGTAGGCCAGGATCTTCAAACTATTGAACGTGAATAGTACCACCGAAACAATCAAAGCAGCAGGCGATGCAAAATTTGCCACCGCCGGTCACAACACAACGTAATCATATGGTCAAGTTGAATATAATGGTATCAATTACGAACGTTTGACCAACTGATTAAAATTCTCTCAATTCGAAATCGTACTTTTGCTGCATTCATGCAAAAAAGCTAGGTTCATGGACATCAAATCCCTCTGTCAAAAGAACTTAATTTTAATGTGGCAAAACTTCAAATTGAGTAACCAAGTGGTCCTGGCTTAGTGGTAAATGTCTCACAGATGTGAGTACCGCCCTGGGTTCGAATCTCCTTAGTCACCCGATGCGTTTTAACTGGTAAGAAATCGCGGATCCTGCAGATTTTGTGGTGATTAGTCTTTGGACTTAGAAAGTCTATGAGATCACACCACAGTTAAAAGAACTTCAAACTGAACTTTAAAATTTATACATTTAAACGATGGTCTTTGTAACTAATAGAAATTACAACAAAACACAGTTTCTTATATATAATGACAAACCATCAAATAAAATATTGTACACAATGTTAATTAACAAAATATTATATATATAAATAAAATAAAAATAGAAACTAATTCATAAAACTTAGTTAATTAAAACTTAAAATTGCTCATTAAAATAACATAACCATGTGGCCATGCATATATGTACTCATTGCTTACGTTCCATTTGAATAACCGGAAGATGGTCTATCCGTGGGTTACACCTCCCACCGAAAATTAGACATGTGTCCTTAACAAATATGAGTTTAACCCTTTTACTTTAAAAAACATTATTTATTAAATGATTTTATACATGGCTAATTATATATTTTTTGAAATGATATATAAATTTCTTTATTTTTTATTTATAAATTACAAGTTGAAAATATTGAAATCATGTATTTTTGTTTACAGTTTTATTTGATTTGAACATAAAAGAATCATAAAAAAACTTAATAACAACAAACAACAATCTCTGTTTACACCAAAAATTATGGATGATATTTTAGTGGTTTTCAGGTTTATGATCAAATTTACCTGACAATTAGTAATATTATAATATTTTAATTGACATAATATTTATGTTATCATGTAATTTTATGTTTTTTATTTTCATTTTGTATTTGTATTCCCTTCATTGTAATTTTTTAAATAATATTTATCTTTAATGTTATTAATATATGTTGTATTTGGCATGAAATAAAAACTTTAAGGACTAAAATAATAATTATAAAAGCTATAAAAATTAATTGAAAGACACATAATTGTAAAAAATATTAAAATATTAAACTTTAAATATGAATTTTTGTAAGGTGAAGTTTTTAAAACTTTAATATTTTAAAAATTTGAAGTTGTTTTATGGAGCATGTTGAAATTGAAGTTGAGATATCTTATTTAAGAAAAATGAAAAAGAGTCTGTCAATTTTATTGGGTTGGATCAGTAAGGTTAAACTTAAACCTTGTTTCCATATATGTTCACCAGCCCAAGGCCTGTTATTCACAATAAGTTAAACGGCGGCGTATTAATGCTTTCACAATTTAACCAAACCGAAAACCGAAGTCCACGCGGCCACAGATCTCCATCGCGATCGAGATCCAACGATCCAGATCCACTCCCTCCCCTTCTGCTTCTTCCTCAAAAGAGAACAAAAAAATATATTCTGAATCTTCAAATAGTCGATCGAGAGGAAGAGAAGAAAAATCAACGGCCGATTTTGACGATTCATCTCCGCCGAGCAGATCTGGTACTTCTCCTTTCCGATTTCAATTCTTCTACTGTTTCTTCGTAACGTTGATTGTTTTTTTTGCGTTACAGTGAATTGGTTCTCGGCTATTACTCATTCACCGCGATGGCTGCTCCTCCTGCTAGAGCCCGTGCTGATTACGATTACCTCATAAAGCTTCTGTTGATCGGAGACAGCGGTATGTTTTCTACACTCAGATCGTAATACCGCATTATCGATTCAGTTTTTTTTTGTTTGTTTGAAGGATCGAGGGGGCATTAGTGATTTGAGTTTATAGATCTTCCATTTACGAGGAGATGTGATCCTTAATCAGCTTAGACTTTTGATTTCTGATAGAAGAACTGAGAGACTATTTTCCTGCATATGATATTCATCTTACAACTTTTCCTAGTTTGTTGTTATTTAATAGACTCTCGTAAGGGCCGGTCCTGGGCAAAGACGAATGAAACATTAACTCAGGCTCTCAATATATGCCCCCGATTTTTTTTTTTTAAATAACTTTTCGTTGAAATCTTTACTAAATCGCATACAGCCCCCTAAATCTGACTCTTCGTGGATGTTTTTGGGACAAATGGTTTTAGAATATACTCATAACTCATTTAATGTAACCTACACACTCCTTTCCTTGAGCCAAGTTGATCGTATACTTGTGTTGATCGCTATAACTGTTTCGCTATGTCTCAAGTTGTGGATTTATATCTAACCTTTTCTTCCTCTTGTCTCTTGCTTTCATATACACATTTTGATGGATGTACTACCAGGTGTGGGTAAAAGTTGCCTCCTTTTACGTTTCTCTGATGGCTCATTCACCACCAGTTTCATTACTACTATTGGGTAATGATCTCAATGTTAACACTTGCTTTTCTGTGTACTTGTCTACTCCCACTCAAGTTGATTTTTTTTTCTTTGTGTGGGTTTGATAGTATTGATTTCAAGATACGGACTATTGAGCTGGATGGGAAGAGAATCAAGCTGCAAATCTGGGATACTGCTGGACAGGAGCGGTTCAGGACTATCACAACTGGTTTCTCTTCCATTAATTTATTTATTTAGAATATACTCTTTCTGTTATATATGCATTCTATGGTGGAAACATGGAACACCCACCCAAGTGGTTTCTTCTTATCGCAGCATACTACCGTGGAGCTATGGGCATCTTGCTTGTGTATGATGTCACTGACGAATCTTCTTTCAACAGTAAGTAGTATCTCTTTACTTTCAAATTACAGTTTAGTTAGTCCAATTCTAGCCTCGTGCAAGTTTATACTCCTTCATCTGTTTAGCATTATTATTTTCTAATCAAATTAATTTGTTCCTTTTCCAGATATCAGGAATTGGATCCGTAACATTGAGCAGCACGCTTCTGATAATGTCAACAAGATTCTAGTGGGGAACAAGGCTGATATGGATGAAAGCAAACGAGTCTCTCTCTCTCTTTTACCCTTCCCATGTATCTTCCTCCTTATTCACTACATGATTTTGTTTAGCTAACACACTGTTGTGTTTTGTTTTTTCCAGGCTGTGCCAAAAGCGAAGGGCCAAGCTCTTGCAGATGAATACGGAATGAAGTTTTTCGAGACTGTACGTTGTAATTCTAGGTTTTGTTACGTGTACGGTCTAACTCTTTTGGTTTGGTTAATTAACGTTGATGAGTTTGGTTTTGTAGAGTGCCAAGACTAACCTAAACGTTGAGGAAGTTTTCTTTTCAATTGGTAAAGACATTAAGCAAAGACTTGCAGATACCGATGCAAAGGCTGAGGTTCGTTGAGCTTTAGAATTTATGTTCACTGTCATCGTCATCTTAATACATTGAATTTGTTATCATCATCATACATTGCAATTAGGTTGAGTGAAGGTATAGAGTAATAAGTTTAGAGCTTCACTAAACTTAACATATTACCGTGTGTATCAAACGGTTTTAAAATTATTTCTTTTTATCATTTGCTTGTAGCCACAAACAATCAAAATCAACCAAACCGACCAGGGTGCAGGGACATCTCAAGCTACTCAGAAATCAGCATGTTGTGGTTAGTAGAAAACCGGTCCCTTACGCCGCGCCATCCAAGGAGAGAATCTGGCTTCTGAATAGACCTTTTGGAAACAAAAAGGGAGTAAAATCTTCTAAATGTGATGGTGTTTTCTACGTATTCTTTTACAATTCTCTGTTTCCCCCCTAACGGGTATAGTGTGAAGTACACATGTTTCTGGTATGGATTCCCTCACATCAGACTTGACTTGTGATAATATCAGATTTTCTCACTCAACACGCCAACCACTATTTTTCTTTTGATCATGCTGTGAAACTGGTACTAGTGATATTTGCAGGAACTGTTATGAATTTGTGTATACATACAGAAAGAATGAAAATAGTATTTGGCAAGAGAAATTACAACTAAATTACTAATATGACTTGTATATGCACACACTAGATTACAAACTTCAAATCAATTTGTGGAACCAAGTTCTTCGCAAAGATAAATACAAGATCATTCTCCAAGGGAGTTAGATTCAGGTCCAAGCGCAAGACCCTCTTGCCGCTATTGCATCGATTCATATCCGGACTGGTACTATATACCATAGAAGAGATAACAGATTGTTCATTTATCATGCTCGCCCTGTGCTTTCTCATGTGACCACCTAAAGCTTGACCGGTCCCAAACATTTGACCGCAGATTGAACACTTATGCACAGCATTCTCATTGTTCAGATGCTTGGCTTGTTCTTGCTCAACATTCATCAGCTTAGGCTTCTTGTGGCTGGCTCTATGACCTCCGAGAGCTTGGAACGAATCAAATTTCCGGTTACACGTTTTGCATTCAAAGCGGTTATCTTTGGTTTTACTTCCGGTAGATTCGATTTGCTTGACCACAAAACTATGAGATAACATCGTTGGAGTTTTTGCCATGTCTATATGCGTGATGAAATCTTCGTAATCCGACCGGTCTCTCTTCATGTTTTTATCGGTTGAGTATATTCCGAGAAGAGAAAAGAGCAAGATAGAACGAATAAGTTTAGGTTTTGGTTGGAAAATACTAGAAGAAAAAGCAGCTGACTATTGTAAGAGAATCTTAGTTATGAAGATTAGGGAGTAATTTATAAGAAAAATTAAAGAACGTTTTTCAGAGATTTTGACTTTGGTATTCAAATAAATTAAACAGCATTACTGGTTTGACTAAGCACAACATGCTAAAACAACACGTAAAAAGTCTCTTGCAGTTGCGTCCAAAATATAATCACCTAAAATAGTTTTTAATGTCGGTAGTAATTAGTTGCACATTGTTATTATGTTGTTGGCTTCTAAATTTGTAAGCGAAGACATGATTTTTTATTGACCATGTATCCAAATGAGCACGTGGATATTTACCTTAAGAAAGTCAAAAACTAAAAGTCAAATGACTGCATCCTCAGAAATCAAAATCTGACTACTACTCTTTAGCTAGCACTCTTTGTACCCGGAATCTATAGGCTTATAGATGTATAAGTATCATGTATTGGAAGTGTACACTATGCATGCACACGTATACACACGTCATGGCGGCTAAACCGGATTTAGATTATGGTTTAGAGTTTAAACTAGAGCTAGAGTTGAAATTTGAAACTCAATTGGCTTTTAATTGGACAAAACGTATAAACACGTGTTGTTATCATCCCCCGCAGTTTTAGTGTTCAGTGGCATCAACAAGTTACCAAAAACCAGTATCAGGTGTTCAAAAGAAAACCCCAGCATCGTTTTATTCCTGGACATGATAAACTTCATGTCGTGTTAGTCGACAAGTATTAAAGTGAAAGGCCTTTAGTAGAAAGGCCATTAAAAACATCGAAACTCTCTCTCTCTTTCGTCGTCTGCTTCCTCTGTTTCTCTGTTCTCTTTATCTTATTATTCGTTTTAGTCTCTTTCGCTGTCAAACCTTTTTCCCCTGAGATTTTTCTTCTTCTCCATTCACAATTGAATGAAAGATAGCTATCATGGAGGTTACACTGACATGCCAATTCTGTTGTGCCTGCAGATCAAATTCTCAGCAAAATGGGCGAAGGTTAGTTTACCTCTTTTGCTTATATGTTTTTATATAATTCTTATGAGATTAGTGTATCGTTTGGAGAAGATTAGTAATTTTAGCATCCAATGGATTGTATTCTTACAGGTACATTTGGACAAGTATTGGAATGTTTTGATAACAAAAACAAAAGAAGTTGTAGCTATCAAAGTTATACGGTGGTCCGTAAACAAGTATCGTGAAGCTGCCATGATAGAAGTTGACGTGTTGCAAAGGCTTATAAGGCATGATACTGGTGGTTCTCGGTAAGAATATATATATATATATATATATATTTCCTATTTTAGTAATTCTTGGTTAGTGTTAAGTTTATTTCATTTTGGGATAAGTGCTTCCATTCCTTGCCGTTGTGTGCAAATACAGAATTGGTTTGATTATTGTAATCATATTTTATTGTAAGTATTGTTACCTTTATTCGATGAGATTGAGGGGAAATCATGCCAGAGTATTGTGTGAGTTAAAAGAACTTGCGGAATGGGTTTAAAATGGTTTCAACATGTGCTTGAGAAGCTTGGACCAAGCTCATTGGTTTTGGAAGTACAACGTTTGAACATCAAGACCATAACTATATCGTATCCACAAGGCATTACCGTGCACCAGAAGTTGTCCTAGGTCAACTTTTTGACTATTACACATCTATGTAGACAATACTTGATTAGTATTAGCTATCGGTATTTAATATTTTGGAACTTGATCGCAGGGGTTGGATGGAACTATCCATGTGATCTGTGGACTGTGGAGTTGTAGTACCATTCTTGCTTAGTGATGAGCTGGCAAGTGAGTAGAAATAATAAGGTGATGAGCTGGCTTGGCCGTTAGAGTGAAGATCCAGACTATAAAAGGAAGTCTTCTTCTTCATTGTGAAGGTGGCTTGGAACTGGTTTGTTAGGACCAAAAAAGTCAAGGATCAATATTAAATAACTTTGGACTTGACATTCACTTATCTGTGATACTGAAATCAGAGACTCCAATTTTCTTTTTTGGATTTTGTAGAACTTGATCATGCAGCATGTGGATCACTCAGCAAGCGATCTAATAGATTTATTACATGGGCTGCTTCAATATGAATCAACGGTGAGGCTCAAGACAAGAAAAGCACTGAACCATCCATTCTTCACAAGAAGCCCGGGAACAAAGTAGAGAAATTCCCTTAGATAGCCCCATTTAGTTTCTTTGTCACAAAAATAGCTTTTAAAGAAGAAAATGACCAAAATGTTTTTTTTAGAAGCTAAAAAATTCATTTATATGCATTTATACCCCTAGGGTTAACTAATTTGGACTTTAGGGTTTAGAGTTAAGGGGTGGGTTTGGGGTTAGGGTTTCAAATTTCAAAAAAAAATAAAAAAAAAATCAAATTTTCAAAAAAAAAAAAGTCTATTTTGGTCATTTTATTTTTTTAGGGCTATTTTTGTGACAAAAACTTAAAAAGGGCTATTGAAGAGAATTGCCCAACAAAGTATTCCCTTTAACCCAAACCCTTATCCATTTTTATATAACCACAAAAACTAAAAAGAAGAAACAGCAGATGAATGTTTGGATCAAATATGCAGTTTCTTGTTTTCTTCACTTATCTTGGAAGATAAAAAGAGACTAATATTACATGATTTTGATGTCTATTTAGTTGGCTTATATAAAGAATCATTTAAAAAAAAGAGTACTGTACAGGCTTTTCTATCTATTATATGTTAAATTGTTTTGAATCTTTTTGTCTTTCAAACTTTCTTTCACTATATATGTATCTATTATAGATTATCCATGCAAAAACGTAACAAAAGTTGTGCAGAGGACTATATCAGAAGAGAACAGATCTCATAGAAATGATGTCTCAGCCCGCTTGAGTTCTTTAGCTACGTGGATCATCTTCGGTCTCTCTTCATCCCTCTCCTTGCAGCATCTCAGTGCAAGTAAAACACAAGCTTCCACCTGGAATCTTTGAGCACTACTCGTAATATCTTTCATTATCATAGGATCAATTACTTCACTGAGCTTCCCAACCTCGTATAACCCTTTCACATACTCAAGAATACCTACTGAATAGCCATCAGATACGGTGAAGTAAACCGATCTACCACTTAGAAGAACCATCAACAAGACTCCAAAGCTATACACATCTGTATACTCTGACACAACCAACGTTGCAAAGTATAACGGATCGAGATAACCGTACGTACCCAGCACGTCTTCAGCTTCTATCTGTGATTTTCCTTCCTCGAGGGAGATTGAGAAAGACATATCCGACAGCTTTGCGGTCCAGTTCTTGTCCAAGAAAACGTGCATTGGTTTAACATCTCTATATATTATGATCTTAGGGAAGGCCATGTGAAGATAAGCCAATGCGTATGCAATCTCCTTTGCAATCTTTACCCTCAAACTCAAAGGCAGTAAAGATTCCTCCCCATTAACAGTAGTAACACCTCCTCGATGATTCAAGACTCCATGTTCTGCGTATTCAAAAACAAGAACTGGAAAAGGGAACTCGAGACAACATCCTAGTAGTTTAAGAAAGTTGTTGTGGCTGCTCATCCGAGCAGACAAGACTATGTCCTTGTAAACCTCTCCTACGCTGCGATCAGTAACTTTATACTCGGAGAATCTTTTGATCATGTAAGATCTATCTTCGATAACACCTTTGTACCATATGTAGAACCCTTCTTGGGAGACAGAGCAGCTGGTATCGAAGTTGTTGGTAGCTTTAAGGATCTGAGAAGAGGAAAAGCTGCGTAGAGGAATGGTTTTACCGTTAGAATCAGCAATGAGTTCCTTGAGCAAGATGCTTCCATTCTCCAAGAACCTCCTTTGCTTCTTTATGCTTCTTTCCTTATTCTTCCCGAACGAACCAGAACTTAGATTGTTCTTCAACTTCTTCACCACTGAATCCATTGAACAGTTGATTAGTTGTTGTAGCAAAGATTGTTTCAGCTTTACTCACTTTGTTTGTTTGTTTAGTCGGTTTGACTACAGAAACCCTCCGTTGAAAAGTGAAGTTTGAAAAGTCAAAAACTTCGTGCAGAGTTGTAGACTAAACGCATATAAATACAAACGTTATGTTCTCATGAAACTGCTAAGAAAACAAGTGTCTATATCCACTGCAGATGGACATTTCTAATAAAGTCTGCAGAATTAGTATGATATATTTTTACAAACGTTATGAGAAGTTCATATAAAAGAAGTAGAACATAGTACAAGAGTATCAAACTTGGGTACTTTTTCATTCAGAACTCTATGTTAGAAAACATTAACACAGGAAAACTAAACACACAATAGCATTTCAAATAGTTTCAGAAAGTTGCTCATCTGATCAGACAAGATAAAGCCATTGCAAGCCTCTAACTATATATATCTTCTTTCACTATATTTTTGGAGAAATCCCCCCCTATACATATATATATATATATATATATATATATATTTTTTTTTTTTAATTGAGAATCATAACTTATGCTGACGTTTTTTTGCCACATGCACTCATTCTCACAAATGATATTAATTATTAAAAACCTCTTTCTTTCAATAAAAAGTACAAAATTACCTAATCTAATTTAAATATATGACAACTAATAGAAAAAATTGATAACAATTTTATATCTTCTATCATTTTTGTTTAATCTTATATTTACAATAAATTAAACAATCACATTAATTATATAATAAAAAATTATATTTTTATATATACTATATTTATAATTTCAAACGATTAGAAATTACTAAAACTGATAAAAAGTCTCATATTAAATGTTCTATGATAAATGGTGTAAACTTTTGTTATAAAATATATAGATGATCATAAGTCATATAAGTAGTAAATTTCATTTAATAGATATTCAGATTGATATATATATATATATATATAATATTGTTTAAATTAATTTATATACCATTTAAAAATCCACAACTATTTTAATCTCAAAATTTTAAAATATGCATCATACTTGATTTGATTTTTTTAATAAAAATTAACTTAATAAAATCAATAAAGTACATTTACAAATCTTTTACTTTGTTATTATTTTAAAAATATTTTAAAGAATTTTTTTATTTATTTAACAAATATTTTATAAAATATCACATTCCGCTAAGGCATTGTTATTACCTAGTTAAGATTACTATAACCGTTGCAATAAGAAGATGCTTCAGTTCTTCAAGGACCACCTTTCTTTCCTGGATGTCTTTAAGAAGGTTGCTGCAACTTATTACATGTTTTCATGTATAGAAATGGAAAAGAAAAAAAGAAAGAGAGAATGGTGTACATGATTTTGATGTCTATTTAGTTGGCTTATATATATAAAGATCATAAATTTGATGATGGATTAGAATTAAAAAAAATCTACTGTGCACATGGTTACTTTAGGTGCTTAAGTACATCATGTTCATTAAGTCGAACGAAACCACTTGACTAATGGCAAACACACATGAACCAAATGAAATAAAATTAGTCACTCACTTCATCTGAAACTCTCATATATCCAAACTGAGTGGAGAAGAGAAGCTGGGATGATGTTGAAACCCTATACATAGACTCCAAATCTTTCATCATTTTCTTTCTATCTTTGTGGTTGCTGGTTGATTTCAAAGACAATCCAGCTCTCTTTAAACACTTAGAGTTGGCAAAGATGTAACTTATGAATTCTTTTTCTTTGTTTCTTCCATCGTATTCTTTCCACTCAAAGATCTCGAGATGGTTTGACAAACATCCGGGAACAGAACTTGGTTGGTTCCATGAAAGTGGCAACTCCTCCGCAAGTTGCATGAATGTCTGTGAAGCAACCACAAAGAGATAATAATATTGTGAAGTCACATTTAATTTTTCTTTTATTAATCCATAATAAAAACTTGAATGAATGAAAGTATACCAACCTTGTCGATGTGAAGAACTTTTAGATTAGGAGAATTGTGAAGCAAAATCATTAGTGGTTCTAACCAGTCTAAATCGTGTACAAGTATTATCTTACACTCCAGAAGATGAGAGTAGCCAATAGTGCTAAACCATGCAAGCTGCAAGGAACACAACAACACGTAAGTAAAACCCTTAGATTATACGTACATATGTTACTCCTCAGGTCTGTAACAACAATGCAAAATGAATAAAATAATAAAAAAAAGGATGAAACTGAAAAGAGGACTACATACCGTTGCACAGCACAAAACTAATTCGAGACAATGACTGAGGAAAGAGATGTCCTAAACTTGTAATCAGGGTAATATTGGAAGTTGATATTTGCCTTGTCAAGGCGAGGTTCGTTCTGGATCGAGTAAGAGTCTCTCGAGTAATCTGCGATGAAGATTTTCTTTAAAGCCGGAGAATCTATTACTGAACTTCCTTCCATGCCTTGGTCATGTGGTGCTAATTGCACATAATTATATGATAAAAATACCAAATTTTAAGTTGTCTTGGTGGTGTCGTTCCACAATAAAATTTTTGAGAAGAGGACAAGTCAATAAAAGTAGAGCCAAAGAATCTTCATCTTTGTAAATCACAGAGTCAAGTTCAAGATATTTGAGGGATGGGAGGCATGCTAGAGAAGGAACATCCACAAGAACCTTGTTGGAAAGGCCTAGAGAAACGAGTGTATCACATGTGTAAAGGTTATTAGGTAACCTAGTAGGCTCCGCGGACCATCTAAGATGAAACCCTAGCTCACGCACTCTACTATGAACCGCTTTGTTAATCCAATTTCCAACATAAACATCAACCTCACGTCCTGTATCGACTCCTATAGCTAAAGATTCTAAAACAGGTGCCTTATGGGCTTGAAATGACTCGTCAGTAAACCGCAAAAGCCAAAGTCTTTGCTGCTGATCAGTACTTTTGCCAAAAAAACCGCTCAAGTAAACGACCAAGTAAACGACCAAGTAAACCGCCAATAACTACTTTGTTATTGTTAATATCATCATTGATCATCTCTAGGTAGTTGAGCTTTGGCAACATCGTCCAAACAAACCGCCATCGTTTTGACAAAATCATAGTAACCACTGCATCTTTTGTTGGCACAAGGAACAATATCCGCACGAGCAAATCGTCTGGTAACGCACTTATTCTGTCTTCCACCTCAAAGTTTCTCTTCGGGAATCATCGGGATGTTTCTTCTAACAGTTTTGGAATCCCTTTTTCTAATGGTATCGAAGTCATATATGCCACATGCAACCCAACATGAATTGAGCTGAAACATAATAAAAGCTTCCCTAACATATTTCCCCGTGAAAGTACTACACCAACAACGCTTTAGGCTATCGTTGAGGGTTTTGATTTAATTAGGTATTACATCAATCACATAAACAAAACAATTAGTACTATTTACTTATAGTTGTTTTACAATAAATAAATCTAAACAATCATTCTATATATTTTATATGATATATAATTAAATTTAAATGATAGTAATATATATATATATAATAATTTTTAATAGGGTATCTATTAAATGATGTTTCCTACTAATATGGTTTTATGATAATTTGTATATTTTTAAAACAAAAGAGTAAATTATTGATAGTTTTTAGTATTTTACAATCGTTTATGTTGGCAATGTAGGGTTTATTCTCGTTACTTGTTGTTTGCTCTTGCTTTACTGGATATTTTAGGTAGAGCTTTTGTTAGATTGTTTGTTGGTTGTTGGTAAATAATTTCGGGACTCCAAGAACTTTTTTCACTGAGTTTTTGTCGAAATGCTTATCCCGCTTTCTTCCCTTTCTTCTTGCAAAGTCGGTACATATTGGTGGGTTTTTGTTAATGGCGTCCAATGATCTTACTTTGTTGAAAACATGTTGATTCAGCCTTTGTGGCTGGAGACAAGTGTCCTGATATCGCCAACCATTTCAGCTATGCTGGATCGGGGTAGTAATATGGATCTTGTTAAGGCAGCATTCTCTCTTCTGGTATGCATTCTCTCTGTTTACTATATATTACAAGGCGAGATGAAACCTAACCAAGGCACTCTTCTTCTTTTGGATTGATGAACTTTCAGAAAAGGATGTTCTCCAGCATAAAATTGGTAAATTCCTTTAGACTTTTCTTTCAAGTACCCGAATTTATGCATTGTACTGAGATGGTGTATGTAATATTGGGAACTTGAACATTACGAAAGAGGCTTGGCTTCAAAGAGTGAATAATGGATGTAAAGCTGAGTTCATGTAGGGAGTAGAAAGTAAGTGCATAGTCTGTCATTACATTCAAGAACAAGCAATATCCTAACCTTCATTCCTCTATTTCTTTGATCTCTATGACAGAATCTAAGGGTTCATAAGATCTTGGACTGTATATGCTCGTATACACTTTAGAGTATCTTGGGTGATACCACTAACTGCTTTGGCTTTCAAATGTTTGGTATATACATTGTATATATAGATCAAAGGAAATTATACACTTTACAAAACAAAACAAAACATAATACATAATGAAGCATTAAAGCTTGACCGAGATACAAGAATGAGATATATTGTCAGGTATCAAATATATAGTTTGTTACTGTAAAAGCATAAGCAGCAAGAAGCACAATGGTAGTACTGCTTGCGTGATTCAATATGAAGTCATAAGTATGATAGCGATCGATTCCTCCATGAAGTTGTCACAACTGGACCACACTTTTAACAATGCACAAACAATTATCTCTTTCTTGCAGTTGAAGTTTATAAATGCTATGTTCAGTACTCAACCCATGTTCTTCCTTCATGTTTTTGCATCGGTAAGGTCCCCACAATCTCATCAATCGATAGAAAATCAGTCAAATGATTAGTTCATTCGGTTTCTGATTACAATATCCCTATAACTCTCTCTCTTTGATGTATAGTGTAAAAAAAAGTGTAAACTAACACACTGTTTGGTTCCAATTCACAGTTTATTGGAAAACCACCTTAGCGTGTCAGTCTGATGAAAGTAGGATCAATCTTTGTCGTTTTGCTCTCATCATATTCTCAACTTTATCAATCAACGCACCTAACACTCAATCTTCGTATTATTGTACTATCTTGTGCTACCTCAAGTTCCGAGATAATCCATGAGACAATAAGATTTAGGTTTTGTAACAATTTTTTATTTATTTTGAAGTTTAATTCAAGAGTGATAAAACCGAAACTAAACCAAGCAAATTTTGACTATTTTATTTATGTCTAGTTTGCATTTTTACTTAGATAAAAAACTTAAGAGAATTCATCAAATTACGTGTCTTCATATTATTTGTAGTTGTTGACTTATTTCATTCAGTTATCATCATAGATTTCATAGCTTTAAGATATATATTGTGTTTCTGAAACAAATACATTGATGAGAAATGATTATTTTAACCATTAATTTAAATATTTATTATTGTGGTGTGGACTTTGGATACAACTCGCTAAGGTATCTGATATATAGGATTATTATTTTTCAAGTGCACATCCAACCTTTTACACTGTCCCTACCTAAATAATGAAATAGATAAATTTCATTCATGCTCAGATTCTTGTTGATTAAATCGGGGGGGGGGGGGGGGACTGTAGAATTTAATTGATATTTCATTACTTTATACTTTAAAGCACACATTCAAACTTTTATAATGTACTGTACTTAATTATCTATCAAGTAAATTAGAGAAATATACGTCTTATTTACTTGCTTCATACTCTTATTTCAGTGATTTTTTTTTAAAAAATGTCTAATTTGTAAGTGTATCAATTATTAATGCGTACTTTATGAGTACAGTAAGACGACGTTGTAGTAAACTAATGGAACTCATTTTTTTTTTTATAAAAGTAAGACGACGTTGGCATCTTATCATAGGTTTTATGGATAGATATTCTGGCATTTACATTTAAACTTTTAATTGTCGAATTCTTCTTTCTTTTCTTTTTTCTTTTGAAAAAGTTTGGGTCAGTGGAGTCGTTGTCACCTAGAAGCCAAACAAAATGCGTAATATTTGATCATAGGTTATAAATGTGTATTTGACCTACTATTCCTTGTGTCGTAGAGAATCCGGTTCCTATCCTAGTGATTAAAATTAAACATAAGAAATTTTTTTAGAACTATGGCATATCTCTCGGAACTATTATTTCTCCTACACCAAGTGGTAGAGATTGAATTAAATTGGTAGATGATGTGTCAATAGTAAACGCTTTAAATGTAACAATGTCCGACGTTCTACGTAATTTGAGATTTTCTTTCGACGTACATGATCTACTTTGGCTATATAAAAAAAAAAACTCTTATCTATCCTAAGTAAAAAGAAAAATATTAAGAGTAATTTGTGAAAAGTTTCTATGCTGAGCGATTAAATATGTTTTAAAAATGGTTTATGGCAACAAAACAGTAAAAGGTAATGTAAAAAAAAATATTTTTAACCAAATAATGATAAAATTAAATATTTTAGAAAAGTGAGTTATAAGAAGTAGAAAAAATGGATTTTTAGAGGATGGACTAAGATTAGGAAGGTAGGTGTGGAAGAATACTATTCAAGTGTTCAAGCTGAACAAGTAACTAACCACATTGTAACAAGTGACTAAGATTAGGAAGGTAGGTGTGGTGGATGAATATTATTCAAGTCTTCAAGCTGAACATTTTACCCAAAAAAAAAAACTAACTACATTGTAACTTTTTCACGGAGGTTTGGTTCACTTCCACTCTCAAAACTAATTTAATAGCTTGATTTTTAGTAAACCGACGTTATGTTTATATTGTTAACTTAAGATGAATTCTTAACTTGAAATTAATTAGTTATAAATAGATATGATAGATTTTTGTGAGTGTCAACTTTAGAATGTTCGTGTAAAGCTTGGTAGATTAACTTTAGATAAAGATCGATGTGGATTGGTCCGATTATATAAATTTGATTCTAATATCATATTAATAAACTTCTAAACTTAAAACCGTTATTGAGATTTACATTTATCTTAAATAATATTTAAGATTCTTTCCACTTCCATTTTTTTGTCTCTAATATATATTTACTTATTTTACTACTCCCTTTGTTTTTAATTGTAAATAGTTTTAGCAAAAAAAAATTGTTTCACAATATAATTAGTTTATATATTTTAATGTATTTTTCATTTATTGAATGATGTTGTGTGACTAATAAAATAGTGTTAGTTTTTTTTATAATTGGTTGAATAGATTGATTAAATGATTTTTTTCTTTAAAATAATAATTTTCTAAATATTTGTGCAATTAAAAACAAAAGGAAAGAGTATATATTAGGTATTCGGTGATGCTCCGAATCCTTAAAAGTATTATCAATAAACCTTGCTATCTTTTTTTCTATCAGCATTACATTACCACTAAAAATGATATTCTAATATCCTACAAACTATGACTTTAGGGTAGACAATGTAGTCACGACATACCGATCTATATTAGGAAATCACAATTGTAAAGTGCATACTGTAAAATATTTTCTTTGGTGAATTAACATATTATAATGTCACATAATTTGTTAATCTCATGACTCATCCCTTCCTTTGAACTTGATATATGTGGAGATTTTTGCATAATAGTTACACACACAAAATCTAACTAGATTGTGATTGTTCGAAAATAATATTTAATATTTTCTGTTTTTCTTTCATGGAGAATGACTTTGAGCGACGACAAATTCTGTGAACATGGGACAAGACATGAAATATATATATATATATACACACACACATACTAACTTTGTTTGATGTGAATCTCATCAAAAAGTAAATTCCATATAATCCCCTTTCGGTTTAAATAGTTATTTCTTTGTTTTGATTAAAAATATAAATTATTATTTTTAATATATATAATTTAATAATAATAAAATATACATTATTGAGTTTTTTCCAAAAAAAAATATATATTATTTTAAATTAAGTCCATAATTTTATAATCGAATACATATATGTTGTAACAGTTTTATGAATAAAAATTAAAAAGATTAGATCATCATTATCTCTGGTCTCTTAATCAAAATTCTTAATTTTAAATAAGAAACGATTTTTTTAATTAAAAATGTTAAAAATTGTTTCTTATCTAAAACTAAATAATTAAATCATAAGTTAAGAATCTCAGTTAAGAAACTGAGATAATAATATCCTTATTAGCTTGACCTCGAAACTCATTATATTAAAAAAAACTATATAGCACATAGGTCACGGAATCTGCTTTATTTATTTGTTTTCTTGTCTTTTGTTACCGTTTTTGGTGTATTTTCTACGCATGAAAGATGGTTATTTATTGATACTTTATTGACTTGCGAGCAAGAATCTTAGCTTTTTCCATGCAGTTGAGCTGTACTCTAAACACTGGTTTTTGTCAACAACGTTTTTCTAAAACATGTCCATTCATTTACTTAAAATACAAGCTGCTAAACGGAGTACATTACTTTAAATTAAAAGATAAAAGATTGTTAGTTCCAGATAAAAGATTGTTCTTAGTTTTTCTTACTTTTTAAATTAAAAAAAACTAAGAACTGTCTCTTAAATAAAAGATATAATAATCGTTTCTTAGCTAAAAAGTAAAAAAAAATGTCAAATCATAAGTTAAAAATCTCAATTAAGATATCGAAAATAATAATGCTCTTATATATTTCAGATCCTAAACCCATATTGTCCGCACAAGTCTATTTAAAATAGCAAGAAAAAATGAATTCCAAAAACAAAACATAATTTCTTTTTCTTAAAAAACAACCATTACCATTGTGTGTGTAGGCTAGGTGATCTATCATACATAGATACAACAACGTCCAAAAACCCATAAATCAAGGGATAATATATATATATGACAACGTTAAATATTGACTTGATTTTAATTTTGTTAATCTCCGTCGTTATAAGTTAAATATTTTCATGCATTACACATTACAAGAAAACAATTATTTTACGAGGGCCAATTTCCTCGTGACTTCATCGTAAAAGTGATGTTACGAGGAATTAACGAGGATACCCGTTTCGTCGTAATTCGTTTGTCGTTAAATATATTTCCTCGTCAGTTCCTCGTTAATTAGCTAGTCATATATTTCCTCGTAAAAACGAAGTAAAGATTTCCTCGTAAATACCACGTGACATATCCACGTAAAGACGTCGCTGACTTTCCTCGTAAACACCACGTAGACGCTTTCTCGTAAATACCACGAAAATACCATGGAAAGTATTCCTCATAATATCCATGTAAATACCAAAAAAAGTTTTCGACTTAAGAACCTCGTTAACACCTCGAAAACATTTCCTCGTGGATTCCACGTCCACTATTCCTCGTTAAATCCACGTCCATTTTCCACGTAAAAGACTCGTAAATTAGCTTCGAATTTACGTGGTTTTTTATTTTTCTTATTTTAAAAATATATTCAAATAATAATTACTAAAAATAAATTTATTTTAAAATTATAAATTAAAAAATTAAAAAATCTAAAATTATTTATTTTATAAATATTTATAAATAAATATGTTATAAGTTTTGTATTCATAAAAAAAAAAAGAACAATAGAAAAAAAAACTAAGAAGGCTCGTGCATCGCCTGATAGAATTCATCGCTCCTCCTCGAGACATCTTCCTCGTTATGTGGGACGGGGGCGGGTGGCTCGCCTGGAACAGGGTTTCGTTCTCGCATGGTCTCTTCAACAATGCTTCCCATTCCGGATTTGTGACGGCTATCACGTCCAAAAAAAAACAAAATTTAAATCAACATTTAAACTAAAATCTATTAAAATATTCCATAATCTAAACTAACCACATAATCTAAATTCCCTAAACTAACCACCTAATCTACCCTATACTAGGAGAGGAAAGAGAGAGGCTTACCATCTTGGAGAGGTAGAGGAGAGGAAATGGAGAGAAATGAGGAGACCTCGCGGCTTCGCGTATATATAAGATTAGGGTTCCTCGCCATTTCCTCGTTAATTAACGAGGAAAGCCCGAGGCCCGTGTTTTTGTTCCTCGTAAAGACCACATAGACCCACGAGTAAATTGCGAGGCCCGTCTTTTTGAGACAAAGAAATAGCGAGGCCCGTGTTTTTGTTTACGACAAAATACCGAGGCCAATATCCTAAACCCCTAAAATCTCAAACCCCAAACTTATAATCTCATCTTTCATATCTTCTACTTCATATATTCTCAAACCATCATCTTTCCTCAATCTCCTCTATTTCTAAATTTAATTTTTTCTTTTCAACATTTAGTTTTCTAAATCGAAAATACTTTAGAAACAACTTTTAAAATCTTTATTTAAAATTTTGTAAATTTAATTTTATTTTTTTTAATAAAAATATAAACCTTATTTTCAAATCTATAAAACTTAACTCTGAATATTTTTTTTGTAAGATGATTTAAAATTATAAATCTGATTTAGGATATTAATATTGTAAATAAGAGATATTAATATTGTATATTTTGGATAAGATAGAATTTGGAATGAATTTGGATTGGTTTGAAGAGATTTTGGTTTAAAGAAAGATGTATTTAGAATATATGAAGTAGAAGATAAGGTATATATGGTTTAGGGTTTACGGTTAGTTTCGGATTTTAGGGATTTGAACATTTCCTCGCGACTTCCTCGCCAGATGACGTGTTATTAACGAGGAAAAGGGAGAAATGGTTTAGGGTTTAGGGTTTGGATTTAGGGATTTGCACATTTCCTTGTTAAGTCCACGTCATTTAGCGAGGAAGTGGCGAGGAAATGTGTTGATTTAGGGATTTGAACATTTTCTCGTTAAGTCCACGTCAGATAGCGAGGAAGTAGCGAGGAAATGTGTTGACGTGGAAATAGCGAGTATACGCTTTAAATACGTGGCTGTTTCCCTGTATCGTATCCCACAAAAAAAAAAATAACACATTTCCTCGCCACTTCCTCGCCATGTGACGTGGCTGTAACAAGGAATATTTAAAAAAAAATATTTCCTCGTTAAATCCACTTCACTTGGCGAGGAAGTGGCGAGGAAAAGTGTTGACGTGGAAATAACGACTAAACTTTTTTCTATATATATGGGTGTTTCCCTTCCTCATATCCCACACTAGGCCTGGGCATAAAATCCGTAACCCGAAATCCGAACCGAATCCGAACCGAAAAATCCGATCCGTACCCGGTCCAACATATAAAAAATACCCGAATGGATCTTCTAAGGTGGTATAAAAAAAATCCGAATCCGAAGTGTTATTAACCAAACCCGAACGGGTAACCCGAAAAACCGAAAAAACCGAAAAATCCAAAGAAATATCCGAAGAAACCGATCCGAATGTCCAAACTATTGTACAATATAATTATATGAAACATAAATATATACTTCAAATATTTAATTTCATATTTATTTTGATATGGTATCTAACAATAAGTATCTAAAATTAAAATAAATACCTTAAATACTTAATTATATATAAATAAGTATATATTTCTTATGTTTTGCTTTTAAATTTAGATTTTATTTCGGGTATATCCAAACCGAACCGATATCACCCGAACCCGAATGATATATGGTTACTTTATGGGTTCTAAGATGTGATACAAAATTGACCCGAACCCGATGTGTTATATCCGAACCCGACCCGTACTTACAAATTTACTAGAATGGGACCTAAGAGGTGTTATAAAAAAGAACCGAAATCCGAAAAACCCGACCCGAACGCCAACGGGTACCCGAACGCCCAGGCCTATCCCACACAATCACCCAAATCACACAGTATACTTAGAAATACGTGGTTAATTCCTCGTCCAAGAAAATCCACGTAAAAACGAAGCTATATTTACATCCACTTTACGACGAAATTACTTTTCCTTGTAACTAAGACGTCATCCTCGTAAATGCGACGTCAGTTTACGTTATCTTTACGAAGAAATACTTTCCACGTTAATTCACGAGGAAATAACGTGGATTGCTTTTTTCCTCGTTGCTTCATCGTAAAACTGAAGGTATTTAACGAGGAAATATTTTCTTCGTTAATCTTCCTCGTTAAAACCCAGTTTTCTTGTAGTGACAAATTTTCATTCTTCTTCTCTAAGAGATCAACAAATGGGTATTGTCAAATGCTAGTTCTTCAACAGTAAACGCAGTTAATGCAGAGATAATGAATGCTACTAGTGCTAATAAACAAAAACATCTGCATTTAAACCATAAGATGAAACACCAATACAATAGTTGTGTCATATGTGTAACTCCTAATCCAACTCCTAATCCAACCGTAAGTTTAATACTTCCTCCGTTTATTAATATAAGTCGTTTTACACTTATGCACGTAAAATAAAAATATAATTAATTTCTTATATTTTTTAGACAAAAACATCATTAATTATTTACTAACCATAATTCAACCAATAATAAAATAGAAAGTATATTACCATTGATCATATAACATTAACTGTTAATAAATTTTATATTAAAAACTGAAAATGTTATATAATTTAGAATATTTTTTTTTCTCTAAAGCAACTTATATTAAAAATGGAGAAAGTACGATGTAAGTTAACGCTTAACGGTTTGTTTTGTGGGAAAAAAGGTTTTAGTCACTAAACCTATTTTTGAGCAATGTGTCGGATTAAATTACCTTGAAAGCGAAAGCTCTAAGAATCTGTGTCGTTTATCTAGCTAGTCATATTTGGTGAGCTCAAGAACAAATCCTTAACTAAGACTTACAAAATTATTATTTGTCACTGTAAATAACATTTTATAAAGTTTGTGTGAGCATTGAATTAAGAAGATAAAGGAAAGTATAGTTGAATAGATTTCAACTCTACCTCCTAACCTAATCTTTTGGAGGAAGACTTTTACTCTAGATACAAAACTTCGTTTAGTTAGTACCTAACATTAATACATTATACATAGACCAAAATTTATACTCTTTCATTAGGTCACAACGACAATATAAGATTCACTTGCTAGATAACAACAAAATCGATCTTTTGAATCAAAGAGTAAAACATATCTTAAAATAGTTTACAAACTTAACATATAAAATTTATTTTATTCATCAAAAAAAAAACTTAACATATTAAAAAACTTATCCGGCTGAAATTAAAATATATATATATATATATATATTGAATTATCAAAAGGTTCGGACCAAAACTTTAATCTCCCAAACCACAAACCACAACAAATAATATTAGTTTCGTCTTAGCGGTCACTCGAACTGAAAACCTATGATACAAGGTCATGATCTTTTCCAGTCAGTCGAGCTAATGACCTTTGGTCTGAATAAATATATCATCCATGAATCCATGACTCTAATTAATAAGTTGACAAGTTTCTAAGACGATGATACGTGAGAAGGGTGAAACACGATGTATTTCTATTATCATGATTTTAGATTATGATGCGAAATTAAAAAAAAAAAGCTAAAAGATTTGAAAAGAAAATAGATTAACAAAGACGATCAGAGACGCAGTAGGAAATAAGTGAGTATGATCTACTATTTACCGTGACATTTCAATCGAAATGGTAATCGATTATAGATAGAGGAGTAATTCTAGATAGAGCATCTCGCCAACAAAGATTTTTATCCACGTTGATTACTTGACCCTAATTTAATTATAGCCTTCTTCTTATTCTTTTATATATGAAGTCGTTTTTCGTACGTTTCTTGTTTTTTCTGTTCTGTTTGGGTCATACATGGAACAACTAACTCATCATGTATTATAAGAACAAAGAAAAAACTCATCGTGTACGTAGTACATATGCAACCAGAGTTTGGGAATCAACAATATTACTTTTTTTTTATTTATATAAAATTTATTCACCTAAACAAATTTACATACTTGTCATAAAAATATCGTTTCCTATAAATCAAAGAAAAGATTGAGGACGTAAACAAACACCCAACTTGAGAGTATTATTAATTTGGTTAAACATTTTTTTATGTCGGCAATTTGGTTAAAATATTCACCAATTGGTTGATTGTAGTTTGTATAAAACAAAATAAAAGCTGGTGCGAGAAAATAGAAAAGAATGGAAGAGGAGAGACAAGTGGCAGCGATTCACGGATGCACAGAACTCAGTAAGTTGTATAGTACCAAACACGCACCATTCACACCTTTTTTTTTTTTTTTTTTTTTTTTTTTTTTAACCTTTTCTAATTTTTTTTCTCATTTCTAACATTTTTGAACTTTCAAATAACTCCCAAACACTTCCTTCCTCCTCCTCTCTTTCTTCCTCCCTGTAATCCTAGAGAATCACTTGCATTTCCTTCTTCCGATTTTCCCAAATATATTCAAATACCCGATCTAAGATCATCGTCTCTTCGTGTTTCTTCCCATGAAATGTTCCCTCCGAAGAATTCTCCATCCGATTTCGAGTAAGTGAAAAAAAAATGAACATATTTCGACTCGCAGAGCCGAGTTCCCGAGTTCCTCGCCAAGGTTCCCTCTCTTCTTTTTTAAAAAAAATAATTTTCCGTCTCTGTTTTTGTTATTGACGAGGAGAAAACGCAAGAACGCCACTAGATTTACAGCAAATAAAATTATTTAGTCATTTTTACAAAAAAAAAATAGTATAGTAAAGCTTACTATTAGATTTTGTTCAAATAAATTTATTTGATTCTTTTGCTGTTACCATGTTCGTCGGATTGTTTCGAGAATCTCCCCACATCACTGCTCTAATTGGTCTAGTTACCACTGCTGCTAATTTTTCTTTTTTTTTTTTCATTATTAATCTGCAAAATTTTCACAAGTTATATTATATTTTTTAAGAAAAAGTTAAATAGTTGTAGTCTTGTAGAGGGATAGAAACAAAAAAAAACATTGTAATTTGTTTCCTTGTGTAAAAACTACAGTTATTAGGCAGTGTGGTGTAGAAGATGAGTCACATAGCTCTGCTTTTATTATAAAAAAAAAAAGTAAAAGGAAAAAATAATAATCTTAGGGAAAGGTTTGTTGTTGTGTAGTGTCATGATTCTGTTTGTTTGTTTATTTCAGTTTTCTTTTCAACATTGTTTGGTTATGATGTTAATTTACATGTAATCAGTGTGCCCTCAACCTCCTACTTGCTTTACTTTTTAATGTTCTTCCCCCCCACATTTTATGCTACAAATCACTCTTTTTGTCTCCCGAGTTTTGATTTTTGTTATTAGTTTCTTCCGTTGTAAAGTTAAAGTCGATTGCTTTATCAAATTGACAACACCCCTCAAAAAGTCATCTTCTTCTTCTTCTTTTTCTCATTATTGGATTTTATCTTTTGTCAGGAAAGAAACATAGTCATAAACTCAAGTCTCCAAGGTCATCTTCTTGCCATTGTGAATCTCTAAGTGAAAACAAGGTAGGTATACTCTTTTATGACATATGCAAGTGTCGACAGGAAAAATGTTATGGGTCCAGTTCTTGTTTTGAAAATGACATTTTGGTGATATTGTAGTTGCATCAAGATCCTGGCACTGGATTACCAATGAAGAGTTTGTTAGCACAAGAAATGTCAAAGCAGAAAGAATCTAAAAAGAGATCACCAAGCATTATAGCAAGACTGATGGGTCTTGATGTCTTGCCATCGACTCAGACCTCTTCTCATAGGCAACACAAGTTTCTGGAGAATCAGAAGCAAGGTAGGAGTGGTGAAGGCACTTCTTATAAATCTCTAGCAAGGAGCTCAAAGGGTGGTGAGCAAAAGTTTAAAGATGTCTTCGAAGTTTTGGATGCAAAGAAGGCAGAGAGCAATAGAAACTTGTATCATCACCCTGCTAATCTCACCCAGGCAGAGATGGCTTTTATAAGGCAGAAGTTCATGGAAGCTAAGCGGTTATCAACGGATGAGAAACTTCGTCATTCTAAAGAGTTCAACGATGCGCTTGAGGCTCTTGACTCTAACAAAGACCTCCTACTGAAGTTTCTTCAGCAACCAGATTCATTGTTCACTAAACATCTGCATGATCTTCAAACCACACCTCACAAGAAGTCTCCAAACAGCCAAAGGCATGTGGATAGTTTCAAAACTCAGAAAGTTGATAGGTCGCCTCATCGGCATGGTGGTGGTGGTCATAGCCATTCTCATACTAGGCATGCTTCTTATGACACACTTGATTTACAGCCAACCAATATTGTTGTTTTGAAACCTAACCTCGGTGAGCCACGTTATGCTGCTAGTAGAGCTTTTGCATCGCCAAGCTCTTCTTCCGATGAGTTCAGAGCAGATCGTAGGCTTCCATGCACCATAAACCACGGCAGGCAGAAAAGTAATGAAGATATACTCCGCCTTTCAAGACATAGTTCTAGAGATTCCGGAGAGTTTTTCAAAATAATGTCTAGACAAAGGAAGGCTAACTGTGGTAATGGTAATAGTGCCATGAGCAGAGGTTATGCAGGTGATGAAAGCTCATCAGGCAGTGATTCCGCAAGTGAATCAGAGCTAGTACCAGTAACTTCAAGAACAAGAACCGCCTTTAACCGTAAGAACTACCAGAGATCTTTGCCGTCCAAGTCAACAACATCATCATCTGTGACCAGGGAAGCCAAGAGGAGACTCTCAGAGAGATGGAAGCTGACACACAAGTATGAGGAAGAGATAGAAATTCGTAGAAGCGGGACATTAGCTGAAATGCTTGCAACTTCAGATAGGGAGGCAAGACCAGCAAGTTTTAATGGACTCATTTTCGAAGAGGGGATTAGTAAAAGAGTTGAGTGGACTGAATTGCCAGAACCGGTTGGAATCAGCAGTAGAGAGGGCTGGAAAGGATCATCTTCAAGAAGTTTCTCAAAATCCAAAACCATCATGAACCAGGAAAGCACCTATGGTTACACGATAGTGCTTCCTAAGGAGTTGAACTATCGAGATGGATTAGTGAAGAGGAGCTCTTCTCAGTCTTACTTGTCAAGCAGATCCTCTAGACCTGGTAGTTATAAATCTTATTCATCATACAATAGTTCACCAGAGGTCAACATCAGCCCAAGTCAACATCAAAAAGAGAAGCTCTCTCCTTCTAAAGCACGTTACAGTTTCTCAGTAGATGCAAGTTCAGACACTGAGGATAGTTCTGCTTCTGATGATATGAAGACGGCAATGTCTTCTGAAGCTCCGGATTTGTCAACTGTTACCTCGTTAACTGACCCTGTAAGAGAGCATTATGTTTCAAGATCATTGGTCTATGCTTTTATGATACATATCTTAATGGTTTACTGATGTTTCTAGGATATCTCAAGGATGCCAACTGAGAGTTTAAACCATTCTTTGGTTCCTGATCAACAGTCTCGTGAAAGCTCAAAGGAAGGAGATCAACCAAGTCCAGTCTCAGTTTTAGAAACTTCTTTTGATGATGATGTTTCATCTAGTTCTGAATGCTTTGAGAGTGTTAGCGCGGATCTCCAAGGTAGAGTTAATCAATGCTTGTTGTTTGTCCATTGATTCTTCCATACGTTAGTATACGAGCATTGACGTGTTAATCCGCATCTCTATGTTCCAGGACTCAGGAAGCAACTACAGCTCCTCAAACTAGAGTCAGCTGCTTACAATGAAGGCGGCATGCTCGTTTCGAGTGATGAAGACTCAGAATATGAGGAGTCATCAATAATAGCTGAAGAGGCTTTGATCAGCCAGGAGGTCAGAGAAGAAGACTGGAAGTCACTATACTTAGTTGATATCTTAGCAAGCTCTAGATTCAGTGAGTCAGACCACACCACTGTCGTGGAAACACCTGTAGACCCATCCTTGTTTGAGGATCTTGAGAAGAAGTACTCCAGCGTGAAAACCTCCACCCGGTTGGACAGAAAGTTCGTTTTTGATCAAATCAGCAGAGAGCTTGTGCAGATATTAAAGCAGTTTTCGGATCCACACCCTTGGGTCAAACCCACGAGGGTCTGCACGAAATGGGACACAAACATGATACAAGAGACTCTGCGAGACTTGGTGGTGACAAGAAAACACGATAAACCAAGCAAAGATGACGTGGAGGAGGAGGAGTTGCAGTGGCTGAGCTTGGAAGGTGACATTGAAATCATAGGTAGAGAGATTGAGGAAATGCTGACAGATGAACTCATAGCTGAGCTTGTAGTAGATTCAATCTTCTAGAAAGTTAAATAATATTATCTATTACATACTTTTGAAGAAAAAGAAAAACAGGAAAAAGCGATGTGTAATGACTGTTCAATCATATGAGGTGATGAATAATGAAGCATTGATCTTAAAACTGGAATAGGGAAAGTCTTAAAACCTTGTACCATTGATCTGATTTAAACTTTTTTCCCCCTCTGATAATATTAACTTCACTAGAAGGATTAGAGGGTAAAATATATTGGACGGATGACTATAGATATGTCTCCACAGAGTCATTAAAACGCATGAAAGCCTCTAAAACACACACAAGAGAAAGGATAAAAACAAAATTGGTCTGACTGATATTTAATTCAAACAAATGAGAGAAAGACAATACAAATACTCAAAAGGGGTGATGTCTCCATTCACACTAACCTTCTTTCAAGCAAAATCCATGCTGAAGGATGTCACACCTAAATATTGCCAAAAAAAAAACCATTGTAATTGAGTCACAAATGTACATAAACAGGTTTTCCAATTTCTCAAGCTTAATAGCAAAATGCCAAATTAGTTTAAGGCAACAAAATATATTAGCTAATATAAGTAGTACTTTGTGTCTTGGTGAAAGAACAAAAAGAGCAGAAGATAAGAAAAAAGAATTAAAAAAAAAACTATAGCAGAGCTCTTGCAAAAGAGACTATACATATTTCAATCACTTGCGAAGAAGAAGGAATACAGTATCTTTGCGTGACTCTCACTTAGAGACCTTTGCCTTCATCTTCGTTCAAGATTCGGTTACGGAAGTCACTGACCATACGAGGGAGACCATCACGCAGAGAGATCTTTGGCTCCCAGTTCAGAAGCTCCTTTGCCTTGCTTATGTCTGGTTTCCTCTTGTGAGGATCATCAGCTGTGTTCGGTCTGAACTCTATGGTCGCACTCGGGTCAATCACCTCCTTCACCACCTGCACACACACACACACACACGTTCCCATTCATACACATAATTTGGATTTGATTTCTCTTTTTGAGTTGGAGGATAAAGGAAGACAGTAAAAGTAAAGCAAACCTCTGCAAGCTCAAGCATTGTGAATTCTCCTGGGTTACCAAGATTGAAAGGTCCTACGTGATCGTGTTCCATTAACGCTACAAGTCCATCGACCTATAAAAGAGATGTTTGTTATATATATCAAGGTAATATATTCCTTTACGCTGCTTGGAGAAACCAATCATACAGCAAGAACGGGCTGAAACAGAGGCTGTTTACTTACCAAGTCAGAAACATATTGAAAGCTTCGAGTTTGTTTTCCATCACCATAAACAGTCATTGGGTGTTTGCGGATGGTCTGCAATCATATATATAAATATCATCCTGTTAGAGGGAGTGTTTTTAAAGGATTTAAAGATAAAAGAGTTGTTTAAGGGGTTGATAAAGGAGATAACCTGGGCAACGAAGTTACTAACAACACGCCCATCATCGAGGCACATCCGGGGTCCGTACGTGTTGAAAATACGAGCAATTCTAACCTGAAAAATTGTAAAAAAATAGTTTAAGAACACTCATATATCATTTGATTTGTGCAAACATCCATCAGTTCTAAACATTCCAATATTCAAAATTCTCCTATCAGCAAAAGTAAGAAACAGCATCATAAAATGTAACAACTATAAACAGTATCATGAAAAGTTAATGACTACAAGTTGCAAATCGTATAAATTGCTCCATCTACTGTGCTAAGAGGCTTGCAAGCATACATTCTATGGGATAATTTACCTCCACACCTGCACCTCGGTGATAATCCATGGCCAGTGTTTCTGCAGTACGTTTTCCTTCATCATAGCAACTCCTCTCACCTTCAACAAGATACCAGTGATCAGTCTCTCGTTTATTTATACATAACATAAGCTTAGGAGGTTATACAAAAAATTTCCAACTCACCAATTGGGTTCACATTTCCCCAATATGTCTCCTTCTGTGGATGTTCAAGAGGATCTCCATAGACTTCACTGGTGCTAGTGAGCAGAAACCTTGCTCCAACTCTCTTTGCAAGACCCAACATATTGAGAGTTCCCATTACATTTGTCTTGTGAACCCATCGTCAAGGATCAGACAATGGAAGCATCTCAGCACAAATATGATCATAATAGTTATAAGAGAATCTAACTAGAAAAGAAATCTACTACTTATATCAGCTGAATGCTAGGAGCGGTGATCATCAAGCTTAGCCTTAGGCATTTAAACCAAAAACCAAACAGAAATAGAACCCATGTTCACAAATATCTAATCGGCCAAAAGCCAAACCGAAAACTGGATTGGATGAGTATCTGAATTTTTAAAATAAAGATTATATACTTTAACATACTAATTATATTAAGTTCTGAAATACCCTAAAAACTATTTATAAACCGAACTACACGAAAAACCCCAATTATCCAAAACTTCTTATCCTAAATATTTAAAATTATTCAAATTACCCAATACTATCCCGAATTACCCATAATTAATGAGAAATTTCAATTATACCACAAATTTGATACCACTTTTCAAATTTACCATTAATGAATGACTATTTTCATAAATACCTTAAATTTATGATAGAAAAACACTAAGCTAATTTTTCTAAATATTTATAAAACATTTATAAACTCAATCCAACTTCTTAATATTACCCACCTTCTTAATTTAAAACCCTAAACAATAATCACTAAATCTTAAACCAAATGTTAATATATTTTTGATAGAGAATATTTTTGAAAAGTGATAACATGGTACTTTTAGCAGTTTCTCATAATTAATCCGAAAAATCCAAATTATACCAAACTTTTACCAAAAAGCAAATTTGAACATGCCTAATCAAGCTAATGTTGCCTACATTGAAACTATGCCTAATCAAGCTAATGTTGCCTACAATGAAACTATTGATTTGGAATCACAATCCATAGCAGCAATACGTATAAAAGTAATCAAAAGGATATGATAGTCTTGACTGGATTAAACTTGTAATGAACAGGTGAAGCAGGGCAAGCCAAATGGTAAATCTGATCAACTTCAAGGAGGATTGGCTCAACCACATCGTGACGAATAAGCTCAAACCGAGGATTCGAGAACAGATGAACCAAATTCTCCTTCCTCCCGGTGAAGAAGTTATCAATCACGATCACTTCATCTCCCCTCCCTATAAGCTTATCAACGAGATGACTCCCGACGAATCCAGCTCCACCTGTCACCACGATCCTCAGCCTCCGCCCTCCGATACCGACGGGAACACGACCGGTTTTACCTCCGCCGTAATTAAAACTCATCTTGGAAGGCGAGTAGTTGTTGTCGACGACGGATCTGGTGATGAGGGAGGTGGACTCGGCGGCGCCTAAGCGGGAGAGAGAAGGCTGGAGGATGAAGAAGGTTGATCCGATCAAGATCCCGACGAGGATGAAGAGGAGTCTCTGTTCACGGAAGAGGTAGTGGAGCGATCTGGGGAGAGATCTGGGGTGCTTTAAGGCCTTGGGTGAGTAAGGAGACGATTGGCTCATGGGGATTGTGTCGTCGTCGCGCTTCGAGCTCATTTGCTTGTGAAGCTGCTTCATCGTCGCCGGTGAAATGAGATCTGGACAGATTCAAAAGGAGAAGAAGAAGAAGAAGAGAGCGTTGAGGTAGTTACACGGCGATTACTTGATGCGGCATCATGCAATTTCGCTCTCTTTTTCCTTTCTTTTCTTTTTTCCCTACTATATATTTTTAGCTTACAGAAATACTTTATGTTAACGAATTTGAATAATAAATACTAGGTCTATTCAGAAATAAAAGTTTTAAAATTTAAATTAATTTTAAAATAAAATTTTGTTTATTTTTTAGATTTTATTATTTGTTTACAGTTTAAAATTTTAATTTAATTACATGTAAAATGTTGGTTATAAATTTTAATTTATTATTTTTTACAATATTTAATTACAAATTTTAATTTTAGTTTAGTTATATGATAAAAATAAATATTTTTTAAAACTATATTTGATAAATATATATATATATATATATATATATATAATTATAATTGGAAAGATTTTTTATTTATTTTTTGGTTAAAATATATATATATATATCAAATTCTATAAAAATAAGAGAAAATTTTGTTAGGTATATAATTATCAAAACGTAAAACTAACAAATATTTTTAAAATTTTTAAATTAAAAAGAAACTAATGGTATTGGAATTATAAAATTAAAACGTTTTAAAACTGCATAAAATTTTGGAAAATTAATTTAATAATAAAAAATATATAATTATATAAATATGATTTAATCAAATTTTGAAAATTGTAAAATATTATTATATTTATGTTTTTATTATTATATTATTAATTGTTATGTTAATGATAATTTATAAGTTATTATTATATTTTGAAAAACATACCAAAAATATAAAAATAAATCAATATTATATTACCACGTTTATAAATGTATCCGCGACTCAAATTTACCATATTATTACCAACCGGTAACTCAAATTACAAAATATACCTGCGACTCAAATTCAGTTGTATCCGTACACATTTCGCTTAAAATTGATTCAACCCACACCCGCATATTGAATTTTTTGAATTGGTCGATCCTTACATGCCCCACGACGGATCAAACGGGACATATCTGCGGAAAGTCCTAATTCTAATGTTGAACATTTGGCACTGGTTTGGATTTTCGGATTGGTGACAATTTCCACGTGTTTTTTTAATTTTTATTGTTAATAAGAAATAAAAAATATCAATTTTTATTAAAGATTGAAATTAAATCAAATTTTCTAGTCAAGCAAAACGAAAAAAATCTCAATTTCAAATTGAAGAAATAACTGATGACGAAAATGATTATATTATATCCATTTGACAAAGATAAGCATTTTGGATTTTTAAACATTTTTAAAGTAAGTTTACAATGCTAAAAATAACTTATATTTAATATTAAAATTAAGAAAAGAAAATTACTTGAATAAAAATTTAAAAATATTTTCAAAAGTATGCATTCAATTGTAGGTTAAATTTATTTATTAGCGATAAAGCAAAAAAAGAATTATGACACAGATTCATAGTTTTAATGTTGATCATTTGACATTGGTTTGGATTTTTGAATTGGTGACAACTTCTACGTGGTTTTATAGTTTTTATTATTAGCAAAAAAAATCAGTTTTTATTAAAGTTTAAAATTAAATCAAATTTTTCGTCCAGAGAAAAAATTTCTCAATTTCAATATCGAAGAAATGAAAATGATTATACTTTATCTATTCAGTATTAAAGTTACAAAAAGAAAATTACTTGAATAAAAATTTAAAAATATTTTCAAAAGTATGCGTTCAATTGTGGGTTAAATTTATTTATTAGAGATAAAAGCAAAAAAAAAAAATTATGAGTCAGATACCTAGCTCTAATGTTGATCATTTGGCACCGGTTTGGATGGAGACTTATTAATGAGATGAACTGTAGTGGCTGCCGACTCAGCCTAAATTTGTATGTTTTCTGGCACCAGTTTGTATCTTTAGACAGCTTTATCGTTTCTAAGTTATAACAATTCTCGTTTGTAGACTCTTGGAAGAACAAAGCATCGACTATTTTCTTAAAATGTTTTAATATCTTTTTGTGTTGAACACTGTGATTTACTTACTTTTTTCCTCTCTATTTCAGACCAAAACAAAATGTTTGTGAGATCAAGGAGCTGTGTATGTACATAAGAGGTGACATTGAGTTCAATGTCTAGGCTTCATAAGGTATCTTCAAGGCCAAGTTCTTCGTCCTCCATTTCATCACCACCTTCAAACAGCTTGAGAAACCGTGCCTGCTCTTGCTGCCGAGTCTTATAACCTACCACAAGACCCACCGCAACTACACCTAACACAACTACTACAATCAGTACCACGATTGCAGGATGCATTCCGCGCGTTTCTTCTTCCTTGTCAATGCCAGAATCTTTATTCAAACCTGTTCAAAAGAAAAAGAATGTGCATATGATATCCCCAATCACATAATAGAACTGTGAAGCTAGAACGAACAGAGAGCCACACTAGTAGTTCAGTTTATTTTGGTGCAGTGAATGATGATCCTAAAGGCTTAAGATGTGGGTTAACTCACCAGCTCTGAGTTGTGAGCATCCATGGCAGAGAAAAGTAGCATTAAAATCTTTAGCCTTGGCGTGTGTGTATATACCCTCAGGTGTGAAATCATAAGGACAAAGCTCCCATTCGTTAAATGTATCATATCTAAAGGTGTCTTCCTCATAGATTCCACATCTCTTGCATTTTGTTCCTTTAAGCTTTGTTAGTGGCTGAAAACATCCAAAAAAAAAAAAAAAAGTGTATCTCAAGGACAATGATGAAAACCTCCAAACAAGACAAACTAATTAATATAAAGCTAATCTCCTGATCAGCTAGTTTTGTCATTGGTTCAAGATGAAACCAAAACGAACCTGCCAAGATTCTTGGCCTTTGAAAGAATAAGACACGTTCGTCGTCTTCACGTCAAGAAACACAGTCTTGTTCTCTCCTTTGCATTGGAAATAAACTATAGGTTCAGTGGAGAACCACTCGTGCGTCTTGAAAATCAGAATCGAATCTAGTGTAACGTCTTGTGTAAGTATTGTCACTGTGAACAAACCATCACAATACAATTAGAAAAAGATAGAAGGAAGAGATCAGATTTAGGATCTTATAAAACAGTGAGACTACCTGGGAAGGACCCGAAGAAGATGATACATAATAATATGAAACCTCTAGTTCGGATTGACAACATCATGAATCCTCTATCCGATCAATGTATAACGTCCACAAAGATGTACAATACGTACCGTTCTCACTTTTTTGGCTATGGCGTTCGAGAAAAAGCGTCGCCCTTCGTATAGGAAGGGGCGAGAGACAGAGGAGACTTTTGCATTGACAGACTTTGGTTTGTTGATTTTGTATATTGAAACGTGGACTTGGGAGATATTAGACAAGTCAAATGGAATTTAGATAAGATGATGGTGACACGCAATCAATTGCGTACGCCAGTCGCTACCCGAGAAAGAAAATAGGAGGGAATACTTGGGGTTTGGTTTAGTAGAAGATAATTGCAGTAGATTCCAAATTAGTCTTTAAACAATGTTGCACCTGATGTAAACACAAGTTTTTGTGATAAAAACAATTTAACATTTATTCAGAAACATAAACCAACCATCTTATGAAGTAACTTTTTTTTAATTATTATATGAGATTTTGATTAGAACATAAACTCTTGTCAGTCCTGTGTCTAGAAAATTGTAGGTTCTGCTAATTCTACTTTTGGAGATTTACCTCTTTTTTTTTTGGCTTAACAACAACTTCCTTCACCAATTCATAAGGTACAAACATTTTGACCCCTACAAAATTTGATCACAGATGCAATTACTGTCTAGTATCACCCTGAATCACTTACTTGGATTCAACACTATCCAACCGAAACACCATTGCATTTTCAACCACAGCGAGAATGAGTCCACTTCACAACTTGAAGTGAAACTCATCTCTTAAACACCTAAATTCGTCCACACTAGTCATTATTAGTCAATAGCAACTACTAACACAACACACGTAAACCTGGACCGGTAACACAATTCAAAACTAAGCTATTGTCTCAGAGGATCGGATTTCTGTGTGTGTCCCAGTAGCATCATCACCCAAAGGTGTGTAACCAAGAGAAGCTTGTATCCACTAGCTTTCACTTGCTATGGTCCTCAGCGGGACATAAGAGCAACCGCATTGGTGCTTTTATGAAGGAATTTATAACTAGAAAAAATATTAAAAAATTGAACAATAGGAAAGAAAGACATCAAAAATAAAAAAAATCGTCTCTGCAAGAAAGTATTTTCCACTGTTCTGAAGAAACTTTGAAACCAGGTGTTTTCTTGTAATTCACATAAATTTTTTTATAATCTAAATTTAATTATCCAATCAAACTACTAATACAATAATATGAGAGACTCAGTTATAAAGAACTGACCACTAATGATGTTCTAAGAGTTAACAAGTATGACTAAGAAAAAAACTAAAAGACCATGAGAGACAATGACAATGGTCTACACAACTAACCATAAACTTAAATCAGGTTTTAAGACAAGTTCCAACTGAGGGTTCCAAAAGATAAGATTCGAGTCCGTGTCCCAACAGCATCATCGCCTAGAAGGCGCAATCTAGTTTCAATTCGACATTATCTTTGTGAAGTTAGTTCCACAATAGTCAATAGTTCAAGGCTATGGTTACGGTTTTGGAGAGAATTAAAATTTATGAAATAATTAGACAACTTTAAAGTTATATTGAAATGGGCTGTCTATGAGCATGGACATGATCATTTTGGGCATGAATAATTATTTGAACCATAATCCTTTATAAATCAACCAACAATGCCTAAAACAAAAATGATAAAATTAATGGATAAACTCAGTTGGAGCTGGGTGGACCATTTAACAGCTCTACCCAAAACTGAATTTTTTTGCTCTAATAAAATTTCTTCAGTCATATAGACCAATCATGTAAACATTCATCAGAACAAATAACGTCTCATCTGTCATTCTTTTTCAAGTTTTCATATTTCTCAAAAGTAAAAAATAAACGACTTAGGCTTTTATCATTCGATTACTTGATTCATAAGAGGAAGACAAAGACGTTGTTATGTTTGCTAGACTGCTAACTTTATGACTGTTCATCTTAACCTTATGTGTACTAACTAACAGATCAGTGGTGATAACAAACTTTGCCACCACTTAACCAAACTAAACCGGCCAAACCAAGTATCATAACATTGAAGGATGAAACCGCACCAATTACCCTGATATTGATTAATCCTAACGTCCAAATTAACCATTATGCGGATGTCACGTGACGAAGGGTTCCCCGTATACTCCTAAAATTTCGAACGAAAAAGTTAAGAACAAAATTTACAAAAAAAAAAAAAGAAAGTTAAGAACAAATGGGACATAGTAATAACCGAAAGCAGAGAAGGAACATTGAAGTGAATTAATGGAATGATGTCTCAAAAATAAAGAACACCAAAATAATAAATGTTTTTCTCCATCATAGTTCCACCACTCTTCCTGCCTACAAGTTAGGCATTTTCTTCCTTTTATCTCATTTCTTTTTTGTCTTCTTCATATGTCAATTCCACAAACTTATATAATGAACATACATTTGTATTATACACGTAGGTTATAGAGATAATATAGTCAAAAAAAATATATATATATATATATATATATAGTTTATTAAATATGTGTAATCTTATAGAGGTAATGAAGGCTAAGACCAGTTTGATCTATATGTTATATAATATATAATATATTTTCAAAGATAATAACATGTCCAAATGTGGAGATTTATGTGCTACCAAACTTTTGAGATATTTTAAATATAGATATGATTATGAGAAGATGTTATGATCTTAAATTTGTCGTCATTGTGCTCAAGAACGATGGAATTAAATATAAAACTCATATTCCGTCTGTTTCACAAAGAGTGTCATTTTATCACCTTTTCTTGTTACACAAAGAATGTCATTTTAAAAATTCAATGTAACTTATAGCTTAATATTAATTGCAAAATGCATTAGTTTTATAAATAAATCTATTTATCTCAAATACTATTGGTCAAATAGGTGTAACTAATACAATCATAAATGCATTTCAATCATTTTCTTAATATGTGTGAAATGTGTCTAAGTGACACTCTTTATGAAACGGAGGGAGTATAAGAACTTTATTGATTTGTTTTTTGGACAAAAGGAAGAACTTCTTTATTGATTGTTTTCTCGTTTACATTATGTTCGTTTTTAGCGGCTACGGACACTTATATTAACTCATTCCAAATATAATGCAAAACAAAACTTTGTAGTTTAAAGTGCTATCACAAAATATAGTATACTTACAATACTCTAGGTTTATTACTTGAATACCCATAATCACATAATTTCGTTTGGTTTCGGTTTACAAAAGTAATCGAAATTAACTTTCATCATGAGATGGGAGATTGGGAGATAGGTACAATATATAATTTAGTAAGATATAAATTTATTAAATATATAATAATTAAAAACATGTTAATGTATTTATATAAATCATAAGCAAACATCACTAAAGTTTTAATTATAAGATGAAGAAATATAATAGTTTATATAATTTCAAATTTATGATAATATTTTAAAATGTTACTTTAGTCTAGTGGTTTATGTATCCGTTAATCGACTGTCGAGGTACGGGTTCGAGGCTCAGAAAAAACATATTTAAAAAAAAGGTTAGACCAAAACGACGTAATTTTTTTGAATTATTATTGAGTTGAGGTTGTATTTGGTACTATTCATTAGTTCAATTCATATTTGGTACGACTGAAATTGTTAGAGTTGAAATTGACCATTTTTCCGGTATATTGGGGAGTAATGCTTCCTAGCACAGGACGCAGAATAAGACCACAAAGACATTGTTGAAAGAAAGATGGAAACATTAACTATATATCTATGTCCAATTAAGTATAAGAGTACTGTCCATGTAAGAGAACAATGTACTAGCTAGCATAATGTCTGTAACAGCTATAATTTAATACCTGATAAATGTGGAGCGTACTATTTAATAATCAAACTCTTCGGTATAATGTTTCAAGACATATGTTTGTTGTGCTTAGGGCATCTCCAACCCTACTCCATTTTCAACTCCAAATATAATTATGAAGTAAAATCTTTTCCAACCCCACTCAATTTTCAACTGCAAAATGGAGTAATAGCTAGGGTTACTCCATTTATGGAGTAATCTTACCTATTACTCTATTTTGGAATTGAACTTTTTTTATTTATAAAATAGTCCTTTGAATTTTTAATATTTTTATTTTAACTTAAATAATATTTAAAATGATACAATAACATGAAAGAAGTAGTATATTCCACAAATGATTATTTAATAATTTTACATAAAATAATTTATATTAAAAAAATATTGTAAACATAAATAATTGGGATTAGTTTGTAAATTTTTATAAGTATAAGGTATTATTTACAATTATTAATAAAATAAAAATAGAATAATTTTAAAATAATATTTTTGGAGTGTAAAATAGAATACTACATTGGAGTAAAACTTAACTTCATTTTGATGTTGCACCAATTTGGAGTAAAAAATGCAGTAATACATTGGAGATGCTCGTAGAACAAGATAGAATAAGAGGTTGACTACATAGGGAGGGTGAGAACGAGATTGATAATTAAAGACCATATTTGTGTTTCGCGTTTCAGTCATCAATGGCACATTTCTCCACAACCCAGACAACATCATCTCTAATTATACATAATTGTATATGTATGCATATCAGCATATGTTACATTTGCTTTACTCATCACTAGTTTTGTTCATATTTTTATTTTAGTACTAGAGTTAAAGTAAACCATCTTTGGACCTATCTTACATGTCCAAATATATGTTGACAATAAGAATTTCATTTTAATTTTTCCTTGTCGAAAATGAAAATTATGTTCTGTCTTCTTGTAAAAGAGAATCAAAAAGTGAAGTAGCTTTATATCTAAATCAGTTTCTTTAATCTAAAAATGTTTTCTTTATCATTTTCCATTACTTTTTCGAACAATAAATTTAAAGATTATCATGAATTTACATTTATAAAATATATAGAATATATATCATCAGTTAAATCAGTATGATAAATTCAATATATAAAATATATATCATCAGTTAAATAGTATATAGAAAAAAATATACATTATCATATAATTTTGATATATTAAATAATTATTTAATATAAATAAATTTTAAAATCCATATTATTATTTCTACAAAATAAAACTTTTTATAAAAAAGTAAAACCACCATCAGCCTAGACCGCGCGGATCAAGCTATAGTATAATTTGATTTTAACAATGTTTTGGAAAATAAGAAACAAATAAGGAGAAACACAAGGAAGTGGTCCACGCGATGCCAATATGACCTCTATGTGCGGCTGGTTGCGACGCGCGTGTGAAACTCCCCAAAATAAAAGAAAAACTCCTTAACAAAAATATTGAATTTTTTCAAAGATTACATCAAATAAATAAACGAAAACTCTAAAAAATAAGCATGACGGGAAAACGCACTGTGTATATAATAACAAGAGTGGGCAAAGAAACACCCAAAAAAATCTTAGTTTTGAGTTTTTTAACTTCATATTATTATTTATAAATGCTTCTTTTTTGACACTTGCATGGTGTGTACCTCTCGTTTATGTTCTTTAGCACACAAGTGAGATTATTTAACAAACCCAAAACTTTTCTTTTGTGTTTCCTTTGGGGTAAAAAGTTTAGATTATTCTTAGCTTAGTTCTCATCGTAACCAATGGAGGTCAACAACGACACCATGCAAAAGTCAAAGTTTGGAAGAATCTGTGTGTTCTGTGGAAGCAGCCAAGGCAAGAAGAGTAGTTACCAAGATGCAGCTGTGGATCTAGGCAACGAATTGGTATTACATACATATCTCGTTTTTCTTTTGTTTAGTTACCACAGCTCTTATATTCTGTTTCTTTCTTTTTTAGTTTTGAATGGTCATGTTTCACCAGATATTTTTTGTGCGTCCTATTATGTTTGCAAACGCAAATCATGTTTTCTTCTATTTCAAACACTTTCATTTGATATAGTATATAACTTACAAGTGAACCTTAATATGTATTGTTGATATGTAAAACTTATGTTTCTTTGGTAACTTTTGTAACGTTTCTTTGGTAACTTAAAACTTTAGGTTTTAAGGTTTTTTATCATATTCATCGTATATATATTTTTAGTAAACAATAATAAATCTATTCACCTTATATGATTGGGAGACCACTAATATCGCATGGGAATGTTTGTTTCCATATAAAGTATCTTTTGTTTTGATTCCTCTTCTTAGCTTATTTATCAGTCTAGCAGTAATAAGAAAAATGACTATGTTTACTCTGTTTTGTTTGCTTTTGAAGGTTTCAAGGAACATTGATCTAGTCTATGGAGGTGGAAGCATAGGTTTGATGGGTTTTGTTTCACAAGCTGTTCATGATGGTGGTCGTCATGTTATTGGGTAACTCTTCATCTACTCATTTAATCAGAGATTTAAAGATACAGTTAAGATTACATACTCATAAGTCTCTCTTTTTTTTCTCATCTTTGTTGTCATTTTACAACAGAGTTATCCCCAAGACACTCATGCCTAGAGAGGTATTCTTGCATAAGCTCTCAGCAAAAAGGCTTGAATTTTTTAAAAAGTTCGTTATTGATTCCTCTTTTTAACGGTTTTATACAAAACACTAAATCAAACCCTTTTCATATAAACATTAGAGAGCTTAATAACTAAGTCTTGTAAGTAAATTTAAATAAGCCAATTTCCTTACATTGCCATCATTGCTTCTGGTCATAGAATAGTCTTAAAACTGCTTTTCTTTCATTCATTTTATTTGAAGTTTCAAGATTAAATGGGTTTCGCTTTTTGTGGCAGTTAACCGGTGAAACAGTAGGAGAAGTAAGAGCAGTTGCAGATATGCATCAAAGAAAAGCAGAGATGGCTAGACACTCCGATGCTTTTATTGCCTTACCAGGTTAGTATTGAAGTTTTACAATCTTTCTGAAAATCTTGAAACTGTTTCAAGTCCCATCAGTTTTTATCTTTGTCTTTTCTCTGTTAATGTCTCAGTTCTCCAACCAAGTAATGATTGTGTAAAGATAACTGGTGGAAGTCTAGTGACAGCCTTGTTTAAGAATCTAATAAGCATCTTTTTTAGGCTTTGTAACTTGCGGAAACCAATTAAAAAGAATAATAGTTCTGATTAATAAAACAGCACCGAAAAGGGTTTAACTTTTTGACTAGTTTTGCCAAAGAAAAGGGAAGAAGAAACATTGGCAAAAACATGTTTTCTCGGTCAAACTCAAGCTGTACAGTGTGAAAGCTATTATTTTAAGTTTAGAATCTAAATAGAATATTGATTTTCGTTTTTTTTTATAAGTAGTTTTTTTTTAAAGAATAAAGTTGCTTTGGCCCATCGACATCTCGCATTGAAACTTAGACTAATCTTTTCCTTTGCTCTGTTTCTTTGTTATTTGCCTTTTACTTGGGAGGTACTTCTGTATATTATTATAGCTAGTGAGTATTGTTACTGCGAGAAAAATTTTGAATTTTATTACCTCTTTCATCTAAAAAGACAAAACCTGAAACAGTCGTAGAGACAAAGCATGTTTTGCCTATATAGGAAGGTCTTGTTCTTCAATAACACCCTGCTTTAGTGACCAAGTCCATATGTAAACAAAGTCAGATGACAGTTTCTGCAGATGAAGCATATAACTTGTTGACTTGACCATATGATAATAACAATAATAATAATGTATAAAGATTGTAATCTCTTTATGCGTGAAGGTGGGTATGGAACACTTGAAGAACTGTTGGAGGTCATAACATGGGCTCAACTTGGGATACATGACAAACCGGTGAAGACCCTTCTCCATGATCTTCATAAACATTTAAACTTTTGTTGAAACCCAAAGTCACTAAGAGCTAAAGTTTTGCTGCAGGTGGGTTTGCTTAATGTTGATGGATACTACAACTCTTTGCTCTCCTTCATTGATAAAGCTGTTGAAGAAGGATTCATCAGTCCAAACGCAAGGCAGATCATAATCTCTGCACCTACCGCTAAGGAGCTTGTAAAGAGGCTTGAGGTAACTTGCAAATTGGCCATTTGATGGATCCAAAACGAAAGAAACTGGTTTTCTCAACTTTGTCAAAATTGAAAAACATATTAACTTGGTTATTGTTGTCTGTATGCAGGAATATTCACCTTGCCATGAAAGTGTTGCCTCTAAGCTTTGCTGGGAGATAGAGAGGATTGGGTACTCTTCTGAAGACTGATAACTAATCAGGATCCATAAAAACATATAACTATAACTATTGAATGTCAGGAGATTTCAAGATATAGATCTTACCTAAGAAGGAAACATACTTTTTAAGATGTTACAAACTTATTGATTATTTGAATCAATTTTTGTTGTCTATACAACATCTGACTAAACTAAACTCACACAAGGAGTTTCAGTCTCATGGTTAAAAGACAAAGATTCACAGTAATGACTTAATCTAATCTCTATGGTCTGTACCCTTATTATAATCAAATATGGGCCACGCCCATCTTACTAAATCCCTGGAATCATCTGAGTTAAAGCCCATATATATTTGTCTTGGGCCATTTCACAAAAAGGATAAATTCGTAAATATACATGAACAAATAAAAGCCCATTAGGTTTCGATCTCTCCATTCTTCAAAAACCCTAAAAAAATCTCATTTCACTGCGCCTCCCACTCTCAACAACAGCCGAAACCACAAAACTCAACAACCATGCCGCCGAAGTTGGACCCGAGCCAGATCGTCGACGTCTACGTCCGCGTAACCGGAGGAGAAGTCGGAGCCGCCAGTTCCCTCGCTCCCAAGATCGGTCCTCTCGGTCTCGCGCCAAAGAAGATCGGAGAAGACATCGCAAAAGAGACAGCCAAAGAGTGGAAAGGACTCCGCGTCACCGTCAAGCTAACCGTTCAGAATCGTCAGGCGAAAGTCACGGTGGTTCCGTCTGCAGCGGCTCTTGTCATCAAGGCGTTGAAGGAGCCGGAGAGAGACAGGAAGAAGGTGAAGAACATCAAGCACAACGGGAACATTTCGTTTGATGATGTGATTGAGATTGCTAGGATCATGAGGCCTAGATCGATTGCGAAGGAGCTGAGTGGAACTGTGAGGGAGATTCTGGGGACGTGTGTGTCTGTGGGATGCACTGTTGATGGGAAGGATCCCAAGGATCTTCAGCAGGAGATTCAAGAGGGTGAGATTGATATTCCTGAGAATTAAGGAAAAGATTTTATCTGTTGTTGCGTTTTGTTATCGTTGTTTAAGAATCTTTTGGTGTTTTGAGTATGAGAATTTTCACGTTGCATTGATGTTTATGCTATTGGTTTCTATAAAGTTTGGAGCTTTCATCTGTTTGGGTTATCTTTTGCTTATTGATGGTTGAAAGATGGGCATTTTCGGGCTATTTGATTTGATTTCTAGACTGGTTCTTGCTTACCGCATAGGTATAATGCTAAGTTTTCTAGGCTAGTTCTTGTTCTATCTTCAAATCTTTTTTTGAGCATGTCTTTGTGCTATCTTATAACTCTTCCCTCTTCATCTTGATTATCATATGTTAGTTTGCTTCCACTTATAACGTGACTAGTTAAATGCGAAGTGAAGCTTTTGCGTGAATTGCGAGTGGATAACATGTTCATTTGATTTCGTGATAATCAAAATACAATTCTATCACATAACAGAGTTTTTGGCAGAATATATACGGTGTCATTATTTCTGAAATTATTCCAAATACAATTCAGTCAGCAAAAAAAAAAAAACATTCTTGTGAGTTGTCTGTTTGTTAGAGATTGGTTATGTGATGTTTATAAAGTCTTGATCTCCTTCATATTGTTCTTGTTTGATTTTCCTATGCTCTTACAAAGTCGAATTCAATCGTTTAAAACATTTCGGATCAAATGCTGGTATGGACCACATGGGGTCAAAAAAGTCTCATATGGACCTCTTATTTTTCTAATTAATTTGTATTTATTTTTAAAATAGAAAAAATAGTGAAATGACCATTATCCTTGTAAAAGTTGATAAAATTACCAACCCAACCATTCAAATTTCGACCCAAATAGCATCATCTGGATCTGGGCCGGATCTTTTCTCAAATCCCTAATTTTTTTGTTCTTCCCCCTTTACAAAACCATTAATAATTTAATTTCTTCCAAAATTTTCATCTCAGTTTTTTTTTTTTTAATCTCGATTTTCTTTCTCAATCTGCATCTTTTCATCAACAATCATCTTTGATCCAATCAATCAACCATCATCCTCTTCAATCATTTTTCTACCATTTTAAACTGAATTTAATCATCATTGTATGATATTCACGACAATGAAGAACACAGAGTATTACTGATACAACTAGTATAACTCAAACAAATATAACTGGTACAACTAGAGTGTGTATAACTAGTATAATTGGTATAACTATAGTGTATATAACTAGTATAACTGATACAACTCGAATGCTTATAATTAGTATAATTGATACAACTATAACACATATAATTAGTATAACTGGTACAACTAAAATGTGAATAATCAATACAACTTTGCAACTTTATTCAGACAACTTATAAACATATCTATTTTCTATTAAACGAGAGCGAGACTAAGAAAATCAGATATTAGAGAGGAAAGAAGCAGTGCGAGTAGAGTAGAGATATTTGATTAATGATCATATGAGATTATGTGATATGATCAGTTGTCTTATAATCTTTAGATGCAATTTTCTTGGATCAACTCATAATATTATACTTAATATTTGAGACTTATTAGATTTTACATAATTGCAAAAAAATATAATAATATTTGATTGATATAGTTATTTGTTTTACTTGTTGTACTAGTGGTACTACTTGTACTACATTGTTTACAAAATCATCTTTAATCATGAAGCCGAAGAAGACAATGGTAAAACAAAAAAATATTGCAGTAGAAAAAAATTTAGAAGAGTATACTGAGAAATATAATTTAGAGTTCATCACGAGTACAAAAAAATGCATAATCATTCATGTTTGGTGTTTGGAGTACAATAATTACTAGAGTTTGACCCGCGCTTTCAAAGCGTGGATTATTTTTCAATCAAATGTTTTTATAATTTATAAGATTGTATATGTTTTTGTTTTTAAAATTTTAATATATAAATGATCAATAATTTACCGCTATTATACTTATTTTGTTAATTGTCGGTTTTATATGAAAGACATATATGTGTGATTACTTTGATAACATGTATGTTAATTGTCGTTTATATCAGAGTGATAAAAAAACAGTTATAAAGATTAAATGATTTTGATTCGCGTTTTGAAATATTTTACGTTGTAAAATCTAATAAAAACACATTATATGTTTTGTTATGGATGTTAAAATCAGAAAACCCGCTCCACTAAAAACCTGTTCTATTTACGAACGATTACATTTAAATTTTATCTCGTTTAAACCCGTTTGTTTTATCAAATCTTTCAATTTAAGAATCATCTTATATTTTTATAGATTTTTTATATATTAAATTTAAAAAAACTGTAACATAACATGTCTTATGTAGACCACTCTAATAAAAAAGTTATCATGTACAAAAAATACCATGTGTAATAATATATCTTGTATTTTATTAATATATTGTATGATTGATAAAATAACTCATAAATGTATAATCGTAAAAATATCAAAATAACATTTTCAATATACTATAAAATATATAAAAATTAGTTAATTTTAAATATTTTCTTTAATATGTAAAATTTTAAATTATTTATCAATTAAATATTATTGATTTAATATTTAACTTTATAAAAATTTATAAGTTAAACTATATTGTAAGATTTAATTAACAATAAGGTTAGAAGTGTATTTAATATAATCTATAATATTTTTAAAAAAATTTCACCTAGAAGCAAGTTTGGTCCAAAGTTGTACTTCTATTTTAATAGTATAGATAGTCCAACTAGTTTAATTACAATAGTATTATTACTAGTTTAATTATACCAACATTTGAGTTAATTTTTATTTTTATTTTGAATTAATTTTAAATACAAAAATGGATAAAAAGTTCATAAACCCCAACAAAATCTATTTATTTACCAACTCAATCACTATCTATCCAAACCCAACAACCCAATCCAACTTAATATGGATACCTAAATCCCAAATCCCTTCTTCTTCCCCATATCTTTCCTTTTTTCATGCTTCTTTTCATCTCCATTGTTATCATCATCTTACAAAAATCAAACTCAAATTCAATTTAAGTATCATTCATCTATTCTTTTCCATATTATTCAGTTTTCATTTACTCTATCTTGATTCACAACACTAAAACTCATATTTTAAATTCTTTATATTAAAAAAAAATCTCCATCCAAAATCAAAATCAAAATCAAAATAAAAAAAAATCTTCAAACCTTACGAAATTTCATTTTATCTCAAATCGAAATAAATTCTGTTTAAAATAGATTTAAATATATAGTTATTAATCAGTAAAAGAAAAAGGAAACTTAAAAATATGTTCATTAAATATATCAATGGTATTGGAGTGTAAATAACTTGCAAAACTAAGGAGTATGTTTATTTTGTACCTTTGTTATAATATATTAGATGTTTATAAAGTAAAATTAAGAGTATAATGTAATAATTTAACACAATAAAATAAAAACCTCATACAAAAAGAGATGAAATTTTGTCATCATATACCAATTATGATATTTGCTTGTTTATTTTATGTGTAAATTATAATATTTAAATACCATTTATATAATTTCTTAATATGTTTAGTTGTATCAGTTATACTAGTTTTATCCACTCGAATGAAATAATGAGATAAAGAAGATTGTGTGGATGTGAGTGGTTGAGATTAAAAAAAAAAAAAAGTGATGATGATAAAACATGATACACATTTAAAACGTGATCCACATTTAAAACAATACTAAAAAAATAAACTAAGTAGTTGTACCAGTTTTCTAGTTGTACTGATTGTACATAGTTGTACCAGTTGTTGAGTTGTACCAGTTTGTGCATAGTTGTACTTTGGCAGTAAAATCAAAAAATAGTAGTTGTACCACATAATAAATACATCTACCTCAGTTGTACTACTTCTTTATGTTTATATACCTTTGTCCGGTTATAATGAAATCATCAATTTTGTAAAAATACATTTCATGTATGTTTTCCAAAAATTATGTGGTCAAACATGTTAACAAACCTTAAAAGTATAAGGTAGATCATGCAAACTTATGAAGTTGTGTAATAATTTTTAATTTTTTTTCCCAAAACTTCAAATTCATTTAGGAGAAATTTTCTGAGTACATATCAATTGAGATATTTAATTGTTTTCTCATATGGAATACCAAATTAGTTTTATCAATTTCTGAAATGTCAAAGTTGTACTAGTTGTACCAGTAGTACTCATCTAATATATAATAAAATATATCAATTATTTATATGTCTCGTTTTAGGGGTTTTACCAATAGTTTCACATTATAACTTTGTAAAAATATGTTTGATGTTTGTTTATCATAATAATATAACTAATATAGTTAACTTAAAAGTATAAAGTATATAATGTAAAATTGAAAGTGTAATGTAATAATTTTAAAATATTATGAAAATATCAAATAAAATATAAGAAACTTATCTTGTTGTACCAATATATTTACTAGTTGTATGTTTCATATAAACAATATCAGTAATACTAATTCAGCCAAGTTTACTACTTTCACTTTTTATAAGTTGTACCAGTATAACCGGTTATTAACGAGTTTCAATTTAAAAGTTGTACTAGTTGTACCATAAACAAAAACGATTTATGTGGAATAAACAAAGAGAAATCCGATGGCTTAGATTATAACGCAGAAGAGCAGATCCAACGGCTAAGGTGAATTTCATTAATGGCATTGTTGTAATATTTCATATTTTTCCTGAAGATCTAACGGCTCACATTATCAAAGATCTAACGGTTGATATTGAACTTTCATTAATGGCATTGTTGTAATATATTTTTTTAGGTCCATGCAGATTATTTTTGGATGTTGGAGATTGTTTTTTAGCCATCTAGGCCATATCAGATTTAAGTCCAAACATTTCAACTCCGAGAACAAGATTAGGGTTTAGATTTTAAGACTTTCAAAACAAAAATTAAAAGTGGAAAATCTTCATTATCTTAGCTAAATAGTATAACAAATGATTTTTTTAAGATCAACTGATGATTAAACTGGCAAAATGTTACTACTTGGTTGTTTCTCATTTGTTCAGTACTACTAGAAAGCTTCGAGTTCGCGAAATGATTTGTTGCTTCAAGCAATATCTTATAACAACATAGTTTGCTCATTCTCATACTTGTGGCCTTGTAGTAGAACACTCTTTAATCATTCAGTAGATGTTAATTGCTCTCCAAAAAAAATCTTCACTTCAGATCACGTCTCTTACCCTCTTTCCAAACGCGTCAATGGCTTGTTGCACCCCTGTTTTGTACAGAGTCAACTTCCCAGTGTTCTTGCTTGTGGTAGAGATAAGCAGTCGTTGAAACTCAAGTTTCTAACTACATTATGCCAAATGACACTTAAATTAAATACCTGTTTTTCCGTTCAATCCTTTTAATTGTTTGGTATATCATCACCATACTTAGGTACTGTCTGAAGAGTTCAGGTCTTGCGATTAGTTGAATACACAGAGCATTAAAACAAGTAGAAACACACAAACTTCATTGAAAAGCACATACACATAATTTCATAATGGCGACTGTTTATTTTAGATAGAACCGTGGAAGCGCCCAGTCGCTGGAGCTAACTTCAGCGGCTTTGCTCTATACATGAGCAAAGATTATAGCAAACATAGAAAAACAACAACATAATTTATCAAACAACATAGTTTTAGTTTTTAAAGCTTCATTTAGCCGAGCTCTTAGTCTTCCCACCATTGATGAACAAAGACACCTCTGTTTCTGAGGCTCTTTATAACACTGTTGCAGTCTCCATACCCCGTGCAGTGAAGAAACAGTTCATCAACTGAGCATATCTCACCAGTCTTTATCAGCTCTGACAGAAACTTCAGCTCGGCCTCGCTTGTATTCATCTTCAGAACCAAGAAATCAGCAAAGCTCGCTGTTTCCTTGAACCATGCTAGAAAATCAAAGCTGTCATCTTCTACAAAAGGTTCTTCTTCTTTCTCCCCATGACTAGCTACTGTTCCTGCCAGTCCCGGATGATAGATGAAGGTTACGCCAGGGCTTTTGACATAAGAAGTCAATATAGATGTGTTGTGATGCACAAAGTAGCTATTAAAAGCTTTCTTGTCTATAGGGTATGACGGGAAGAACCAATTCGACCTCGGTGTCAGATGATCCGCTGCTCCGATATCAATGTAGACCAGCCTCTTCCTAGAAGAGACGTCAATGAACTCAGGCAAGTAATGGATCCTTCTCTCGAAATCCGAACGTTTCTCCTCGAGAAGAGGCTCTAACAACCCAATGTAGGGTCTGTTATTAAGCACAGACGAACAATCATCCGGAAGGTGATGATGAGTTTGATCCAAACCGAAACTATCTTCACCATTTCTCCTGAACACAATCAAAACCTCTTCACCTAAGGAACCAACATGCACAACACTCGAGTTCTTAAGCAGTGAAGAAACAGGCGAGACGGATCTAACCAACCCGTTAGAGTCATCAGACCCGACAAGCATAGCTCCGGTTCCACCGGGCTTAAGCACACGCTCGATTTCGTAAACAAGTGAAGCAGAGACAGAAACTGTCTCAAGATCCATAGATAAGACGAACCCGAAGGATCCGTCTTCGTACTGTAAGTACCCACTAGTGAACTTCCTGTGCTTGAAAGCGAAGACAGGTGGCGCGTACGCCACACGAGCATCAGTTAACCCTTGTTGGTTCATCGCAAGAAGAGCCGAAACCGATCTCCGGCCAATACAGAGAGCTTTGGCGTCGTTACTCAGAAAGTTCAAACCTTTAAGCTCGGTCACGACTTGGGTAGCCAAGTCGATGTTTTTCTTACACTTCTCCGACTCCAGATAGTTCCAGACAGGTTTGAGGAAGCTGTTGGAGAGCAAGCCGTTGCCTGAGAAGAGGAACGGACCGAGAAACGCGAAGTTCACCGCGCAGTCATCGACCTTACGCGCGTGGCGGTGGTGGTGAGTCTCTCCTGCTCCGTTGAGGTTACGCAAGACGGATACGACGGAGAAAGCGCAGACGATCACGAGGGCGCGTAGGATCACGCGCCGACGGAGAGAGGTGGGGGTTATTAGTTTCAGCTTCAGCAGCTCAACGCCCATGGCGAAGTAACAGTTAAAAACAAGATCGGATCTTTTTACTCAGAAGAGAGAGATTCAATGGAAGCAGAGAGATTAAACTTTAGGAGGAAGGAAAGAGAGCTTAGCGAGTGCAAAACCTGGAGGAGGTATGGTTTCCACCCACGAGGATAACTATTGTGTTTTGTAAACCTAACCAGACCCTTCTCGTTTCGCGTCTCTGCATCAGATCCATTTTTTTTCTGTTTACCCAACCATTCGAATTTCTTTTGAGATCTAAACTACATAGTATGTGTATGATGATCCACTTTGATGATGATGTGATGGTGTTTTGCTTCCCTTTTTCAAGAAATTTCTAAGGCGATTTGGGGATTAGGGTTTGAGATTGGGAATCTGAGGAGGGAGAGAGATGGAGATAAGGCACGAGAGAGATCTGTGATTCGAAAGCAAAGAGATGAAGTAATAAAGTGACAACTGCGAAGAAGAAGACGATGAAGAGAGAGAAAGAGTGATGACGTCATCATGCCACGTGGTTTGTCGTGAAGTCTTTTGATGTGTAACTGAAAGTTTGATATAGTAATAAGTGTTTTCAGATGATTTAATAGTCAGATTAAGAAAGAGATTACGTCAAAAACGTTGAGTGTGATTGTTAGTAATAATAGAGTAAAATATTGGAAAAAATGAGATGGAAAAAAAGGAAAGAAATTTGTAAAAATTGCAGTAAAGTTTCTCTCTTAAGCAGATGAATACTTTACTCAAGTAAAAAGAAGTAAATATTTATTCTAATATGTATATTTAGTCACACCCATAAAAGTAGATGTTTTAATCTCTATAAACCAATTCGATCGAATCTAAGGTCATATGATTATCGAGGGTTCTTAAGTAGATTTTTTACACTATTTGTGAATTCTACTGATACGTGAAACCCGTGAACAGTACAAAAAAACGGTTTCAAAATCTTTTAAATAAAACAATTTCTTGCACTGTTCGTAGGTTCCACTGACACGTGAAGATCCACAATTGATTCGCTTTAAAAAAAAAATATTTCAGATAAAAAAAAAGTTTTTTAAAAAATCTAAATTTGGGTTTTAGGGATAAAGATATTCTAATTGACCAAACCGATCTAGAACCTAATCAAACCGATCCAGAACCTAATCAATGAAACCGATCCGGGTGGACTAAGCATTATAGTTTGCACATGTATGTCCTAATTAAAAGATCACGCAATTCATTAAAAAAGGTATGGGGTTATGGTTCGGAGAGTGAATCCAATCCACCGACACTTGGGATATCGACGTTATACGATTCCATGAATAAGGAGTAATAATTATTGCAAAGAATCGAAAAAGAATTATTTCTTGCAATAATTGACTTTTTCGTTACAGCTGTCCTGAATCTTGAGTGGTACGTAGACACCACAAGCTTAACTAAAACTGAAGCGAGCAACAACAAAACCTCATATTATGGCAACTAATTTCTCGAGTGATCTTTTCAGAATCTTTAAGAAGATAAAGCCCATTTTTAACCACTCCTATGTGGGAGTAATAAGGTTTTCAAACACCTTTACACATACATAGTTACTGACACTTTGAGAGATGAGACTAGGACCCGACAAAAAATTATTAGATGATGTCTCATGGTAATTAACTAATTATCAAACAAGTACTAGTGTCACTTCAATATGCAAAAGTGTGATGAAGATAGGAGTGGGATGATAAGGGAAGAGACAAAGCAATGAATATTCCAAAAACCGGTGGGTGAGTGAGTCTTCCCTCGACTTATATCTCTTGTCGGTCGTGTCAATTTCCCGTTTACTCGAATAGTTAAAATAGTCTCGTTTTAAGATATACAAAGTATAAATCAACCATATTTAACTAAACAATGATAGTTTTAAAGATTTTTATCTAAAAACATAGTATCATAAATATTGAAAATTTGCCAAAATACTCTAAGTTAGTTACCACTTTGAAAAAATACATTTAATCAAAAATACTTTAATATTTACGTTAATGGTTTAATGATTACTAGTATGTTTCACCCATGCTACGCATGGATATTCTTTAATTAAATTTTTTATAAAATTTAAATATTATTTTCATTTATCTATAGATTAATAACAAATCATTTCTTTTATTTCAGTTACTTAACCATAAAAGCAATGTTTAATTTAATATATATAAAATGAAATTTTAGTATATATACTGTAAAAGCATAATTTATAAGTTGAAAGCATGACTATTATATTCCGTGAAATAAATTAAACTGTTTGTAGAAATTAATATATGAAAGTTATATAATGCATGAGAAGGTGAAAATCATAACTGAAACGGTTAAAACCATTAAAAAGTTTGTTTTTTATCATCATTTTTTATTTAACTGTAGATAAATTGTTTATATCAAAATTTTTTATTAATATTTTTCTAAAAAATAAAACAATAAACACTTGACAGATTTTGATTGATAAAGCGACTTGCACTTTAGTATATAAGGAATTGTTTAGAATTTAATATTTAGGAGAATGTTAGATTTATAAGTTTCTATAGATGTTTTTAGTTATTTTGAAATATTTATAAATAATTTATGAAAATTTATTTATTTTTTTAATCACAAATTTAATAATTTAATAATTTTATATTTATGAAAATAATTATTATTTAAAAGTAAATTTGAAAAGTGGAATCAGACTTATGATAACATTGAAATTCTCTCATATATATTTAGGAAACATGAATCGGTAAAAAAATTCAGAAACTATTAATTTATAGAAACAATAAAGGCCATGAAATTTTCGGATCTTCACCCAAACAAATAAGACATAGTTTAGTGTCTGCAAACTGCAGCAAAAAATAAAGAGTGGTCTTCATCTGAAGCACCAAAGTGTTTCATTATTAGCTGATAGAAAGTCTTGTGGGCATAAACCTAAAAACCAAAACATCTTATTTATCTTCCTTCTTATAGTTACATCAGGAAATTCTCTTTAGTCTCACCCGTCTTCTTCTTCTTCTTCTCTATTGCCCACAAGTTTGTCAGAGCCTCCAATATACAGTCAGATTTCAGATTTTGATCTCTCTTAGCAACAAAAACCAAGCAGATATATATTTATTTATTTACACACCGTTTCCTTTCCACTTTAGATGGAGAGAACATGACTAAATAACAGCACCTGATTTTCAGACAGCATGATCTCTGTTATTTACTTTAAACTAGAACCACCGATCTTGCTGCTCAGTGAGCCTTTGTTGTCTTTGGGGAAGCTTGAGCTCAAGAGAGCAATTGCAGGATTTGCTTCTGAGCTGTTAGATTGAGTTTCAGAGACACTAGGCCTTGTCCAGATCTTTATATGGCCTTCTCGGCAAGCCGTTACGACTGATTCTTGTGTGAACATCAAGCCAGAGAGAGGCTCGGTGTGAACACGGTGAGCTATGACCGGCGAGAGCTTTGGAACATCACGCTTGCAAGGAGCGGGTTGAAGAGTACCCACTGGTATGACACTGTCCCAGTGAGCGGATTGGCTTCCTGTGCTGTAAGTGGGAGATCCTCCTGGAGGTCGCCTAAGTGGTACCACTATCTCATCCATTTCAAGGTCCCAGAGAAGTATCTGTGTGTCCTGAGGATTCAGCAGGGGAAAGCATCAAAGTGTGTGAGACCAGAGACTTTGGAGAACATGAAGAAATACCTGACCAACTGATCCAAACCGGTACATGATATGCTCTCCTGACCCATCTGTATTTGGCGACGACCAATAGGAATCAAACGCTACTCCACTTACCCACGAGTTATGTCCCTCACCCCACGCCACTACCTTCCGATCATCCATACTCCACACTTGAACCAAGTCATCTTCACCTCCAGTCAAAATGTACTTTCCATCCATACTGTTTATATAATCACATTGTCAATGGTCTCAATAGGAAATATTCTCACTACAATGCCATCTACTTCAGACAAGTTTTGTAAATTCAAAAAAAGAACAAAATGTTTGCCAAATGAATTATATTCAGAGTCACCTCCAAGAACAGCACAGCAGAGCACCGTAATAACTTCTTCCACCACATACTAGCTTCTGCGTTGAGAAGTCAAAAATACGAAGATAACCTGTAAATGTTAAGAAAAATGTAATGATTATAATTAAGAAACACATAGAGAAAGAAGAAGAGGCACACGAACGAATAGAGACGTCTTACCATCTCTTCCAACAGTCGCCAAGTGTGACCCATCATTTGAGAATGCAATGCTGTTGATTGAACCTTGACAGATATGCCATCTCGCAACAGGATTACTCTGCATGAATACACACGGGAATGAATAAAGGTACATCATCCATCAATACTCAAGAATAGAAAAACAAACAAACAAGGATCTAAGGAAATGGATGCTAGAACTTCAAGTACCTTGCTATTTTTTGCTTTGTCAACTGAAAATTGTGTAGGATCTCTTATAGCAGGAAATGTTGAATCAGTGGCACTATCTTTGTTCTATAAGTTAAAATTAATCAGGATCAAGAATTAGATTAGATCAGGCAAATAAAAATAATACGTAAAAGAAAAAAATTAGTTATCTGAAATCTGAGCTTGCCTTCTCATACAAGTACAAATTGCCATCGGCATGAGCAACGACAAATGCTCCATCACCTCCACGCACCCAAGCAATACTTGTACAACGGCTGTGTCAAAGCAACACAATTTAGTTTCATCTTAAGAAAAAATGACACCAAAATAGAATTCAGTTTCAGAGTTGAACTGTTGAAACTTGAAAAGGAGCTTTGGCCAGTTTCATGTTTCAACTCAACCAAAGTAAAACTGTTAATCCTCAGAGACTACATCCTGATCCTGTTCTGTACTATTTTGACTAATCTACTGTCAAGAGTTCCCAGAGCATACATCCTTAACAACGACAAAAAAAAAATGATCTAAACTTATATGATTCTCGATTTATGTATCAACTTAACAAACTAAAACCGTTCTCCTCTGAGACTACATCCTTGTCTGTAATAATTTGACTAATCTACTGTTATCCCAAAGCATAAGATGATTACAACAACACAATATAAATCGCCTAAGCTTCCTCAATGTAAACACACACTAGCAGATATAAAACGAAAAAAAAAAAAACACAAACATACCCAAAACTAATATGAACAGGCTGAATCAATTCTTCGGACGTCACTAAAGAATAATAGCGCATTAAAGAGATGGCAGTTAAAAAAATGTACTACACGCAAAAAATAAAAACTCTTGCCTGTTATTTACAGAGCCGTCCTTATTATAGTGCAGTGCTCCAACTAGCTTCTTAGAGACATCCTGTAACTGCTGTCTCAGTGATACAGTGTACACTACAATAACACAACACAACTATAAATCCACGGTACAAAGCATTCTAGATCAGAGGTTAAAAGAAAAGCAATCTCAAACTTCAACTTACCATCTCCAGAGTTCAGCCCAATTAGTAAATCATGCCCATCCTTAGAATCGGGATCAAAAGCATGGCACATAGGGTTTGAATTACTGAAATGGATAGACTTTACTGGATCCTACATCACCAAAAAATTTCCATATCCATCACAATTTACAACCAAGTCTTGAAAAGAAGAAAAGCAAGGATGAGGAGTAATTGACCTTGTCTTGTGAGTTCAAGTCACAGATAAAAATAGCATCACCCACATTGAAGACCAAGTAAGTTCCTTTCCCATCAAAGTTTGTATTCGTCATCGACGTGCTAGAGCTGGAAGCAGCAAAGGAGCCACTAATCCTTGAACTAGTACTCGCACTTTTGCCCCCTCCATTACCTCCAACGAAACTAAGCGCACGGTTTCCGTTTCCCGTGCCTAGTAATCTCGCTGTTGCTGAACGGAATCCGCTACTAGCATTGTAACCCGACGAAGTACCAGTTGGAGTAGAAGGAGCAGCTCTTTCCTTAAGCTGAGCTAGAGTTACCTGACAACACAAAAGGAAACTCTCATTGCGATTCTAGTGAAACCCATTGATCAAGTTACAACCTTTAAGCATAATCTTAAGAACCACGCAAAAGGAATCTCTCATTTGCTATAATCTAAAGGAGAGCAATGCTAGTAAAGCCCATTGATCAAGTTACAACCTTTAAGCATAATCTAAAGGAACCACGCAAACGGAAACGCTCATTTGCTATAACCTAAGGGAGAGCAATGCTAGTGGAACCCATTGATAAAGCTACAACCTTTAAGGCATTGCAATTCAAATTTCACTATCAAACCGATTGATTCTCTCAAAATTGCGATTTGGGCAAATCAGAAATCAAAAACCCAAATCGCATTCCGATCAGATGAAACGAATCAAAGTATGTAAAAACCAAATCTTTTAACCTGAGTAACGGTTTTGCCATGAGCGTAGTGAAGGAGGCTAGAAGAATGAGTCTTCTCGTAGTGGAGCTTGTACTTGCCTTCGGGTGTCTTGAAATAAGTCTTAATCCCAGGCGACTGAGGATTCACGGCAGGTGAAGAGGAAGACGATGGTGCTGATATCATTCCATTAGAAGTGTTCATCATGTTTCTTCTTCTTCTCCACGACGGACCCTCTATGTTCCTTTACTCTCACCCAAATCAAAACCCAAAAAAATAATTAATTTTCCTCTTCTCCTCAAATTGCTCTTTTCTTCGATGTTAAATCAAAGTCTTTCTACGTCTCTCCGATGGCTAACGAATCAAAAAGGGTTCTTAATTTCTTATGATGCAACTGATTTTGTTGTTGTTTTTATTATCAAAGTTTGACTTAAAAGATTAGAAGTCATTTAAACCAACGGTGAAGATCAAGTAAGAGATCGGTTAAAGATAAATAAGCCATAGTCATGAGACTTGACTCAGGCCCAGTTTAAGCCTTTTGTAAATCAACTGAAGAAGCTGAGGTCTTTTATCTGACACTTAGAATTTGATAAGATTCATGGCCTAGGCCTAGCATTCATTTCTTTTTTGTGGTTCGGTCTGTATGTTTTTTTTTTCTTTGGCTTGAAATTTAGATTTATTCAGTTTCGTTTGGTTGAATGAGCTTGGGTTCAATTTGGTTGTATTAAGCACAAGTTCTTTTTGGGTTTAGTAACTGAAAAGAAGAGTTTAGTATGGTCGGCATAAAAATGTTGTTATAGTTTGAGAGATTTATCACTTCATATCGTTTTTCCACCTACCCAAATGGGATGAAAACTGAACAGAAAAATTTATACTTAGTGATACCTTTTTCTTGCATGTCTTAGCTTCAATCAGGATCAAAAAGAAACCTGAGGGCTACTACGACCATGACCGTTACTTCTAGTTACTTGTTAGACGTGAAAAAGCCTCTTTTCCCATCATATAGTATAAAGTTTTCATTTCATTTTTCCTGGATAGAAAAATTTTCAGACAAAAGGATATTATAGCCGTTAGGAAAGCCCACGTGGAGTTATAAGTCAATCCACTTGTCTGCTTCATTCGTTGTCTTCTTTGGATTCTCTTTTGGTTCGTTCTCTCACTTCTTCCCAAATTAATATTCCTTTGTCTCATCCTCTTCTTTCACTTTACTCCAAGCAAAGTATTGCCCCAATACACCACCCGTGACTTTCATCAATTCCATCTCTCTCTCTCTCTCTATCTATCTCAATCTCTCTTCTTCAATGGCTCTTCTCTGAAACATTTTTTTTGTTCCAACAGATAATGTCGTTTCTCTCATCTCTCTTCTCAGTTTCGATCTTGCTCTGCTTCTTCTGCTCTTTAAATGAAGCTACAACGGAGTTCGATTTCTCCACGCTCCCCATCAGCAACTTGAAGCTTCTCGGCGACGCTCGTCTCAGCAACGGAATCGTTAGCCTCACACGTGACCTCTCCGTTCCCAACTCCGGCGCCGGGAAAGTCTTGTACGCTAACCCAATCAGATTCCGACAACCCGGAACTCATTCTCCGACAAGTTTCTCCACCTTTTTCTCCTTCTCCATCACAAACATCAACCCTTCTTCAATCGGTGGTGGTCTCGCCTTCGTTATCACCCCCGACGGAAACACAATCGGCGCCGCCGGAGGATCTCTCGGTCTTTCCGGTCCCACCGGTTCCTCCAAGTTCGTCGCTGTGGAGTTTGACACGTTGATGGATGTCGATTTTAAGGATATTAACAGCAACCATGTCGGATTCGATGTGAACGGCGTCGTTTCTTCTGTTGCTGGCGATCTCGGTACTGTAGACATCGATCTAAAGAGCGGAAACACAGTGAACTCGTGGATCGAGTACGACGGGTTGAGTCGGGTCTTCAATGTATCCGTCTCTTACTCGAATCTCAAACCAAACTCTCCGGTTTTGTCTTTCCCTCTCGATCTTGATCGTTACGTGAATGACTTCATGTTTGTCGGATTCTCCGGGTCTACTCAGGGAAGCACAGAAAGCCACATCATCGAATGGTGGAGCTTCAGGTCCTCCTTCGGGTCGGATCCCGGGTCGGGTCCCGGATCCGGACCCTCTCCTCCTACTGCTAATTTAGTGAACCCGAAAGCTAATTCGGTTAACTCTCCGCCGCCAATAGCTTCGCAACCGTCTTCCTCCGCCGTTCCGATCAGCTCCCAATCGAAAACTCCCTCGTCGCCGTCGTCTTGCCACAACCACTTGTGTAAAGAGAACCGGGGAGCAATCGCCGGAGTAGTAACCGCCGGAGCTTTCTTCTTAGCACTATTCGCCGGCGGTTTATTCTGGGCTTACTCAAGAAAGTTCAAACGCGTAGAGAGACATGACTCCTTCGCGTCGGAGATCATCAAAGCCCCTAAAGAGTTCAGCTACAAGGAGCTCAAAGCCGCCACGAAGAGCTTCAACGAGAATCGAATCATCGGACACGGCGCCTTTGGGATAGTATACAGAGGCCTTCTCCCTGAGACAGGAGACATCGTCGCTGTTAAACGGTGTAGCCACAGCTCGCAAGACAAGAAGAACGAGTTCATGTCGGAACTATCCATAATCGGAAGTCTCAGACATAGAAACCTTGTCCGGTTACAAGGATGGTGCCACGAGAGAGGTGAGATTCTGTTGGTTTATGATCTTATGCCTAACGGTTCGCTTGATAAAGCTTTGTTTGAGTCACGGTTTCCGTTACCGTGGGATCACCGGAAGAAGATCTTGCTCGGAGTTGCATCAGCTCTTGCTTATTTACATAGAGAGTGTGAGAATCAGGTGATACATAGAGACGTGAAGAGTAGTAACATAATGCTAGACGAGAACTTCAACGCCAAGCTAGGAGATTTCGGGTTAGCTAGACAAATCGAGCACGATAAATCGCCGGAAGCTACCGTCGCCGCCGGGACAATGGGGTACTTAGCGCCGGAGTATCTTTTAACAGGTCGTGCCACGGAGAAGACAGACGTTTTCAGCTACGGAGCAGTGGTTCTTGAAGTGGTTACAGGAAGAAGACCGATCGAGAAGGACTTAAATGTGCAGAGACAAAATGTTGGGGCGAATCCGAATTTAGTAGAATGGGTGTGGGGTTTGTATAAAGAAGGGAAAGTTACGGCTGCGGCGGATTCGAGGCTTGAAGGTAAGTTTGATGAAGGAGAGATGTGGCGGGTTATGTTAGTGGGCTTAGCTTGTTCTCATCCGGATCCAGTGGCTCGGCCCACTATGAGGTCAGTGGTGCAAATGCTGATTGGTGAGGCTGATGTACCGGTGGTGCCTAAGTCGAGACCGACTATGAGTTTTAGCACTTCGCATTTGTTGCTGAGTTTGCAAGATACTCTCTCTGATTGCAATACTTTGGCGTTAAATTCTAGCAGATCGTCGTCATGGTCGGTACCAGAACATAATGTTATGATTCGAGGTGATGATGACCATATGGTATAATAGATGGAGATGTGTTTTTTGTTGTTTTTGATTATTTGATTAGAATTTGATTTGTGTTGTAACATTCATTTCATTTTATGTGAGTTTAGTACACGGAATTGGTTTGTTTAGAAGCCAAACTCAGCCACTAAACCACTCAAGCGATTTATTATGGGTCTAACTTTGCATAACAAAAGTTATGAGTTGAATTGGGAAATACCTGAAAGTAAGGGTTACAAATTAGAGTTTTACGTTGACTTAGTAGTGGTTAAAGTTAAAACAGTAAAACGACGTGTGTCTGTGTACTAATCTCTTGTTCGAAAACAGATCTTCGTTTTCTCCATATCATTTTCTTCTTCCTCCTGACCTCCTCTACAATTCTTACGTTGCTCTCAGAGATTTCGGATCATAATCATGGACGGCGAAGATTTTGCCGGAAAGGTATCGTCAATCATCCCTATACTTGCAGCTTCTATAGGATTTAACGACTCATTTTCTCGTGTTTTTTTCCTTAGGAATCTAGACTATTTTGTTTATGATCTGAGGAAACGTGAGTTGCAAGCATGAAGCATTGCTCGAATGTATGAATTGTTGCAATTATATGACATTGTGTATCAGTTTTCCAAGTCTTGACTGTTTAATCTGAGTTTGGTCAGACTCGGATAGGCTGAACTCGATGGAAAATTATTTTAAAGGTGTTTTTATTGATCGAAAAAGATTAATAGTTTACAAATAAGAGAATAAACGGAAAATAACATGTGCTCGTCTGAGGTAGCCAAGAAAGTACAAATTGGCGAAAAATACAAACGAGCAAAACCTTAATTTATAGACGTCAAAGTATGTGTGTACGTCTCAATCTCTTTTCTCGTTAATCTTGTCCTCTTTTTATAGATACATATTCTCCTGTTTGTTGCCCTTAGTCGTCTTGACTTAATGGCCTGAACCCTGCTTCTCGGTCGAGCAACTGGGCCGAATAAGTGAGCTTCCAAGCCGAGTAGGTGCAGTAAAATTGTGGAACTGAGTAAAGTAGTCTTCAGCCGAGCACGAGCATTGAGCCAAGCTAATCCGAGAATCTATTATCTGATGGGTCATGTGGAATGATGTATTCCATTTCCTACACTGGCTTTCTGTAAATTATCCACAAAGATGAATGTATCTTAGCTCTTGTATGGACTGTTATGTGGCTTATATAATATACATACATATTGATTCTGAACTTTGAAAATTGTTGGAGAATTATATTCTAACTTTATGGGAAACCAATCTCTTTTCATTTGAACAAACATTATTGAGATGCACGTTTTGCTTTGTATATGTCCGGTCCTAGTGATCTTGTTCATGTTGTGACCAGCACTTGATTTACATTGCCCTGTATCCTTGTTTATATGTTTGGTATGATCTTTGTGGACTCATTGGTCTGACGTTCCATAGGCGGCTGTGTTGGAGATAATCTTGAAGACCAAGATAACTTGACTCACAAGCTGAACTAAGCTTATCTAAAAGAATAAGGAAATACATAGAATCTAGGAGTTATCTAGATACCTATGTTTAGTGAGTTTAGGAATAACTTATTTCTATATAAAGAATATGCAAGCTTGTTGCATAGATTAAGAGTTTAGAGTTTGATTTGTGAGAGCTTAAGTTTTGAGGAATTTTCTTAAGCTAAATATAAGTGAGTTCTTATATATTTTGATCTCTTTACTCCATAGATTGGAACAATAATTGGTATCAGAGCAAAACAAAGAAGAAAAGATTAAACATGAGTGATTTATCAACTGTTGTCGTGAAACCTAAAGAAGCTTCACCCTCATCGATTAGCTGCCCTATGTTGAACGCCACTAATTACACTGTATGGTCGATAAGAATGAAGATTCTCTTGAAGGTTCATAAGGTTTGGGAGTTTATAGAAACAGAATCAATCGAAAACGAAAAGAATGATATTGCTATTGCATTACTTTTCCAGTCTATCCCTGAAACCTTGATTCTCCAAGTGGGAGAGCTGGACACAGCAAAGAAAGTATGGGATGCGATTAAAGCACGACATCTAGGAGCAGATAGAGTTCGAGAAGCAAGACTGCAAACTCTGATGGCCGAGTTTGATCGTTTGAAGATGAAGGACACTGAGTCCATTGATGATTTTGTGGGCAAAATTTCAGAGATATCTTCAAAATCTGCAGCACTTGGAGAAAGTATTGAAGAGAGCAAACTAGTAAAGAAGTTTCTTAAAAGCTTGCCCCGGAAAAAGTATATACATATGGTAGCTTCATTAGAACAAATTCTTGATCTAAAAACAACAAGTTTCGAAGATATCATAGGACAAATGAAAGCTTATGAGGAGAGAATTTGCGAAGATGAGGAAGAAGGAACATGTGATCAAACCAAGCTTATGTACGCAAATTCAGAGACACCAAACAACTCTTCATATGGTGATTACAGAGGACGAAACAGAGGAGGACGATCATATGGAAGAGGGAGAGGTCACGGGAGATCCTATAGAGATTTCGATATGTCAAAAATCATATGTTTTAGATGTGATAAAGCTGGACATTTTGCCTCCAGCTGTCCTGATAGAATACTGAAGCTCCAGGAGGCTTACGAGACTAAGAATGATGACACACATGAGGCAGATGGACTGTTAATGCATGAAGTAGTTTATCTCAATGAGAGGAATGTACAACCCGCGAGTTTTGAGACAAATAATGATCGGTTGTGGTATCTTGACAACGGGGCGAGTAATCACATGACAGGCATACGAGACTATTTTAGAGTGATTGATGAGAAAATCACAGGGAAAGTTCGTTTCGGTGACGATTCAAGGATTGATATAAAAGGGAAAGGTTCAATATTGTTTATGAGTGACAATGGAGAAGAAAAGATACTAGATGACGTCTATTTTATACCTGATCTCAAAAGCAATATTATCTCTCTAGGACAAGCTACAGAATCCGGTTGCGATGTAAGGATGAGACATGACGAGCTCACACTGCATGATAAAAACGGAACTCTTATCGTCAAAGCAAAACGATCACAAAACCGTCTATACAAAGTGTATATGGATATAATCAGTACCAAGTGTTTTCAAACCATTGCTCAAAGTAATTATAGCAAGTGGCATGCGAGATTAGGACATATTGGAGCTAATGCATTACGAACCATGATGAAAGACCAACTTGTGATCGGGATTCCAGAAATAAAAGTCGAGAAAGATACATGTCCAGCATGCTTACTTGGAAAACAAACGAGACGTCCATTCCCTACTGCAACCACATATCGAGCTACACAGAGACTTGAGCTCCTCCACGGAGATTTATGCGGCCCTATAACTCCACCGACGGCTGGAAAGAACAAATACATATTTGTTATCATCGATGACTACTCAAGGTACATGTGGTCGATCCTATTACAAGACAAAAGTGAAGCTTTCGAGAAATTTAAAAAAATTAAAGCAATGATAGAAGCAGAAACAGAGAAACTATCAAGACTTTCCGGACCGATAGGGGAGGCGAGTTTACTTCTCTTGAATTTAAGAATTTCTGTGATAATAATGGCATCAACAGACATCTAACTGCCCCTTATTCTCCACAACAAAACGGAGTTGTGGAACGTCGAAACCGAACCTTGTTAGAGATGACGAGAAGTATACTTAAGCACATGAATGTGCCTAACTATCTTTGGGGTGAAGGCATTCGACATTCTACGTACCTCATCAACCGAGTTGCAACTAGAGTTCTAAAAACTCTAACACCATATGAAGCACTCAAAGGTAAGAAGCCAAACGTCGATCACCTCCGAGTATTTGGCTGTATGGGATATGCAAAAACAGACAGTCCGCATCGAAGGAAGTTAGATGACAAAACCAGAGCACTTGTTCATCTAGGCACGGAGCCAGGGTCCAAAGCGTATAGATTATACGACCCGACAACTAGAAAAGTCGTTGTAAGTAGGGATGTAGTATTCGACGAGAGCAAGGGATGGAAGTAGAATACTACTCACACTCTTGGAACTGAGCATTCTGGAACATTTACCGTAGCTCTTGATAAACAAGAAGACAATGGCTTACAAGGAACAAGTGAAGAAAACGAAGTTGATGAGGGCAATAGAGAAACAGAAGAAACTGATGACGAAGAGTCAGTGTTAGAACTCGACTCTGACCAAACAGAGGAAGTAGTGAGAAGATCAACACGGGTCAGCAAGCCACCAAGTTATCTACAAGATTATATATATCTAGCTGACATCGAAGGTGATAAGCTACTATTACTTGCAAACGACGAGCCATGGGATTTTTCAGAAGCCATAACAGAGCAAGTATGGGAGGATGCTTGCAGAGATGAAATTTCATCGATAGAAAAGAATAACACTTGGGAACTTGTTGACCTACCTCTCGGTGCAAAAGCCATTGGACTCAAGTGGGTATTCAAGATCAAGAGGAACTCAGATGGAAGCATCAATAAGCACAAATCGAGGCTTGTAGCTAAGGGATATATACAAAAACATGGCATCGACTATGAAGAAGTGTTTGCGCCTGTTGCACGCATTGAAACTGTTCGGTTCATAGTTGGTCTAGCTGCATCAAAGGGTTGGGAAGTTCATCACTTAGACGTCAAAACCGCGTTCTTACATGGCGAGCTTAAGGAAACCGTGTACGTCTCCCAACCAGAAGGATTCGTGGTTCATGGAAGTGAAAACAAAGTTTACAAGTTAAGAAAGGCATTGTACGGATTAAAACAAGCCCCAAGAGCGTGGAATGAAAAGTTAAGTAAGGTACTTGGGGAACTAAAGTTTGTAAAATGCAGCAAAGAACCATCGCTATATCGCAAAAGGAAGGATGAAGATTTGTTGCTTGTTGCGATATATGTGGATGACCTTCTCATTACCGGGACAGAAGTGGAGATGATTAACGAGTTCAAAGCAGGGATGTCTGCAATTTTCGACATGAGTGATCTCGGACAATTGACTTATTACTTAGGTATAGAGGTTATACAATACGAGGGTGGGATTACTTTGAAACAAGAGAGCTATGCTAAGAAGATCTTGGAGGAAACCAACATGGAGGAATGCAACGCAGTGCAAATTCCCATGGATGCTGGTTTGAAGCTTTCTAAAGCTCCAGAAGAAAGAAACACAGATGAAAAGGAGTTCAGGCACATCATTGGTTGTTTACGCTATTTACTTCACACGCGACCGGACATGGCCTACTCTGTAGGAGTTCTAAGCAGGTATATGCACGAGCCAAAGGAGTCTCACTACGCAGCTCTAAAACAAGTGTTGCGGTACCTAAGAGGAACATGTTCGTATGGTCTCACATTCGTGAGAACAGAGGAAGAAAAACTGGTCGGGTACTCAGACAGCTCACATAATGTTGATGCCGACGATGGTAGAAGTACTACAGGTCACTTATTCTACTTAAACATGTGTCCTATCACCTGGTGCTCGACCAAGCAAGAAACCGTAGCGTTATCCTCCTGTGAGGCTGAGTTCATGGCAGCTACTGAGGCTGCAAAGCAAGCCATATGGTTGCAAGAACTCCTCGCTGAAGTACTTGAGAAACCAAGCAAGAAAGTGACAATAAGATTGGATAACAAATCTGTCATAGCTCTCACCAAGAACCCTGTATTCCATGGCCGAAGTAAACACATACACAAGCGTTATCACTTTATTAGAGAGTGTGTAGACAACGAGCAAGTAGAAGTGGAACATGTCGCAGGGAACCTCCAGAAAGCCGACATTTTAACAAAAGCCTTGGGGAGAATCAAATTCAAGGAAATGAGAGAGCTTGTTGGAATCAAGGATGCGAAGAGAATTGACTTCAAGATTAAGAGGGAGAATGTTGGAGATAATCTTGAAGACCAAGATAACTTGACTCACAAGCTGAACTAAGCTTATCTAAAAGAATAAGGAAATACATAGAATCTAGGAGTTATCTAGATACCTATGTTTAGTGAGTTTAGGAATAACTTATTTCTATATAAAGAATATGCAAGCTTGTTGCATAGATTAAGAGTTTAGAGTTTGATTTGTGAGAGCTTAAGTTTTGAGGAATTTTCTTAAGCTAAATATAAGTGAGTTCTTATATATTTTGATCTCTTTACTCCATAGATTGGAACAATAGGCTGCTGAAGGCTGAAGCCAGAGGATTGAATCCGGGACTAATCGTGCTGCTTGTTATTGGAGGTCCGCTTGTTGTGTTCCTTGTTGCCAGCATCGTGCTCTACGTGTATGCACAGAAGAACATACCTCCAAAGAAGAAGAAGACAGTTTCCAAAAAGAAGCTCAAGCGCGAGAAGCTGAAGCAAGGAGTCTCTGTGCCTGGAGAATAAAATCCACCTTTAGCTTCACTTATGCCTTGTCTAAAGTTGGTTAAAGGTTTTAATCGCTCATCAAATTTGACCCTTTGTGTTTTTTTTTTCCTTTCAGTTTTCTGCCTTTACTGTGTCATGAGGAGTGTCTTTGAGTTCTGTATGATTTCACGTGGAGGGTAAGTAGAAACCACCTTTTCTATTGGGTATACATTTTTTTGGTCTGATTAGTTCTGCATGCACACACGCTTCAGTGCAGCTGTAGTATTCTTTGCAACAATTTCGCATTTCAGTCTTGTATTTGCCAGTCTTTGCCAAACTGAATAGCATAAGAGAAAATATTTTATGCTTGTCTATACAGTAAATAGGTTCATGTATAATATTCTAATGGTTCACTCTATTTTTCATTCAAAATAAATATTTTGTAATAAAATTGGATTATACTCCAATAATACTCTATTTTAAAGTGACAAAAAATAGATTACTTTATCTATAGAGTAAACATTTTTTAACTTTCGAATGAAAAGTAGAATATACTTGAAATGTTTTACTATAAATCTATTTTATAATGAAAAATAATTTGACGTCAAAGATGGTCTTATAGGACAAAGATTGTTATGAATATTTGTATATTCACAGAATCAAGACGGAAGTAGAGTCAATGTTTGATTATTACAAAAACAGATCAAAGAGTTGTGATATTTAAAAGAGTCTAGGCCAATAGAGTGTTCTCGAAAATGTAGGAGACAAGGCTGTTCGCATTTCTCGTGGTAAATCTAAACGTTTCATATTTACTACATAAGAGTTCCATTGGAACCGTGTAAAAAATGTTTTAACTCAGCATTGGAAACCTTCAGTTGCAGTTTTGGTAGTGCTACTAAATACTCTCTCTGTTTCAAAATGATTCATATTCTGAAAAAAATTGTTTCTATAAGATCAATTTTCGTACATTTTCAATACATATAATAATGACAAATAATAAATTTCAAGAAATTAATTGTGTTTATTGATTTTTGATTGATTACCATTTATGGAAAATAGTTAAACACAAAAAATAATACATTTATAATCAAAAATTTAAGATGTTTTTTTAATATGTGTGAAATCCTAAAACATACATCTTTTCGAAACGGAGGAAGTAGTCTCTTAAGAGTTTTTCTTCTCTTCATGTTTCTGCTAATATAGTTGAAGAGGAATCTTCATCAAGAATCATGGAGATGCAACTTAAAAAGAAGATCACTTGGAAAAATGAATAATATCTACATTTCACAATTAGTGAAAATTTATTCTGATGAATTCGTAGTCGGTGGATGAAAATGGCAAGGCTATGAAGTGTTTTCGTCAAGCTATATGTACATTCACGTAATAATATTCTCCACAGTAGTGTTGCTGAATTATTCTATTATTTGTTTTTCATGCATGCGTCTTTGTGCTCGTCTCATTCCCCGTGCCTGCTTCGATTTGTATTTGGAAGTGGCCGATTATGGATCATTGGATGCTGGATGGAGAAGACACACAAGATATATCTAGTAGATCAGTATGGTGAGTATTTCTTCCCAATGCTCGGTTTGAAAGAGCTTCTCTCTCCAAATTAATTTTAGTGACATTATCATAATCACTTGTATATTCACTTACTTAGTGGATGTTGTATTTTTTGAATGTTACGAATCTTTCAGCCTTGTTTGTTTTAGGATATTTTACATTGTATTTTGCAATTTTCAAAAAATCGCTAGGTGCTAGGTAGGCACTTTTTATATAAGATTATTGATTAGAGGGATTCCTAGATTGATTTTTTTTTAAAAAAAAAATGTTCTGAAAAATGTTATTTTTAGAACATTTCTTATTCGTGAAAGAATTGTTTTGTGTCAGTACTCCTATGTTGCGAGCACTATTTAAAATCTGATTTGTGGTGTTACAGAAACAAAACAGTAGTTTGACAAGAACTCTTACAGCGTGTATTGTGTATCCATGTACCCCCTGCAAAAATTCATTGCCAATGACGGCAAGTTTCTGTTAAACAGAGAGCTCAAAATCGTTGCCAAAGTAGAGGTTCTTGAAGTTGTTGGCGAAGTAGATGTAACAGAGGTTACTTCAACAATAACAGAAACTATGGATGTTAATAGTTTTCAACTTCTCTCTTCACAGGTTAGAAATTAAAGAATGTGTTACCAACTTTGTGTTATTGATATTTGAGACATCATTATGTGTTCACTTGTGCTTTTGTGTTGTCTACTTAACTTGTTTACTGGATATTGATTCTACTTTATACTTGTATGTTTTCATCTCACAGGTATTTTTTTGAGCCATATGCTTGAAAGACACCCTGAGATTGCATCTGAATTCAGCTCAAAGAACCTAAATCTCGAATCTGAGCTAGAGAAGGAGAAATTAGAGGTTTTGGCTGCAAAAGAACCGATCTAACTCGATGATGTTATTTATTCTTGAGTTCTTAGGCGCTTGGGGGTGTGTTTGTTTGTAGTCTTGTTCTCGTTCTTGTTATTGTACTTGGTGTTCTTGTGTTCGTTTTATGTTCTTTAATTAATTATGAAACTGGATTTCGCTTTACTTTCTTTTTGTTGTCTGGTCGTTTTGTATTCCGGTTTTCAAATGAATGTCATCTTAGATCTGTATAGAGAGACGTAGGACCCAAACAACTGTTGAAGACATTCTTGGGTTTAGGCTTCAAATTACTGAATGTTGAATTAAATCAATTTCTCATTTTATTACTTTTGACTTTCAAAATGTGTGATGTAGTCTCTAGTCATAATCTCTCTGTCCTTGGAAAAACTATTGCTTAGATGAATGATTTCTAATCCATCACTTGCACACGGTATACAAATGATCTCATTCCTGTTGTATATGTTTTAGCTTTGTATATTCTCATTTCTATAAATTTCCTTTCCATAGGCTCCCTTAAAAATGAGACATTTCATACAATTCTTTCAGTAAAGATTGGAAATTTTTTCTTGGAAAAATAATTTTGATTAAATATCATGTGTATTGTTTTTTTTTTTAAAGATTTTCCAGGTCAATACTAATTTGCATGTTTAATTCATTTGATTTAATTTTATTTGATTCACCTTATTTATCGACCTCAAATACCTTTTCAACCACATATTTGATAGGTTCACATATATGTTTAATTTTAGCCATTACTTTTTAAATATTTGATAACATAGTAAACCTTTTTACCAAAATTATAAATAAATTTCACTTTAATGTCTATAAAACCTTATTTTCCAACACATATTTTATATAAAAAGATGAATTACCTCATATTTATGCTAGCTATTGCTATGTGTTTTGGTTTGAATGAAGGTATTGTATGCAATATTGATAATCGCCATCTCCCACAGTGTAATGTAGGATGCCTCATGAACACTTTAGAAATTCAAAATAAACTAAATCCAAATAGTATTCTCAAAGTTAATTGCTCATCCAACAAAAATGAAGATGATGGTCTTCACGAGGTAAAAGTCAATGATAAATATCAAATTTTTCTGAGAGAGAGAGGGCTAGGAAGCAGAATTGTATGGCGTTGCCTATTACGACATGGGCATAAAGTGGAAAACTTTCAAATTATATGGCGTGCATACAGAGGAGCTAGTGGGTCTCGATGTGGTCAAAAACGTTCATGGATTGCTAGAGTTGATGGAATTTACTTAGAAAAAGATAGTAAGGCAAAAGGGCTCCAATATCATTGGAACGTTACTAAGCAATGAGTTTTATCTTCTTAAAAGCTATTTACATATGGTGCTAAGATTATTTTTTTTCATATGAAATAAATAATTATTTTAATTTGGGATAATAATATAGAAACAAATGTATGAAAATATCAGTTTATAATTTATTCGGTTTAGAATGAGTGACCAATAACCTTCATGTGTTAAAAATGTTTATTTTACAACAGATCCATGTAAACATTTGTTGTGTGATGTTTACCCAATGAGAAAGTGAAATTTATTCATGGTAATTGTCATGCATATAACTATACTTATATATGATGCAGATAAAGAAATATTGGTCCCATGTATATAAAAGATGTAGCGAAAAAAATTATTGCTCGGATCAAAATCTGTCAGATCGACACCAACAATTAAAATTCCTTTAACAAGATGAAATATGTTGTCAAGATGACCGAGCCAGAAATGTAAAGAAAATCATTCTACATACGCCGCGTCGGGTAAGAACTATGCATCAAATTGGGTATTGTATAACCTTCTCCAGAAAACTTAGTGAACCTTTTTTGTATGAAACAACTTTCATTAAAAAAAACTATTTTTTTACAAAACAACTTTCGTAAATACACTTCGATAACGTTTTACAAAATAATTTTTGTATAAAGAGAAACTACATAGTTTTTGATGAAACAACTTTCGTAAAACTAATTTCGATAATATTTTAAGAAAAAAAATTCAAAAATAAAATTAAACACTTTTATTATGAAACTACTTTAACAAAATCAAATAGAACTCAACATTTCACGAAATATTTTTTGGAAAATAATTACCACCGCACAATCCTTCGCACCACTCCCTTCTCTCAACTCATCTTCCCCTCTTCTCCTCCTCGTTGATTCTTTCTTTCTCCTCCTTCCCCATTTTCTCTTTCTTTTTCACCCTTCTTCATCCAAGCCACTTCCTTCTCTCTCCTCCTCCCATTCTCCTCGCCATTTCCATTTCTCTCATATCCCCTTATCCTCGCCATTTTACTCTCTTCTCCCGTCCTTGCTAGTTCCCTCTCTCTCCTCACCATCCTCGCTGATCCCCTCTCTCTCTCTCTCTAGAGCCCACTCTTCAGTTCTCATTGTTGACTGATTCGTCTGACAGTTGGAATCAAGTGGTTCATGGTTCATGTTAGGAAATCCTTGGTTTTTATCCAAACGACCAATGGTTGAGTCGAAAACGGCTAATCACAAACTATTATTGAGTGTTTGATGTAACAAAATGATTTCTCATCATTTTGTAAACCAAGAACATTTGTGCTACTAATCTTGGTTTTTTCTTTTGTTTTTCATTTGAGTCTTTTAGTCATTTTGATTTTTCCACTGAAATCATTTTTAGTGAGTCAAAACTTGTTAGGAATTAGGAAATTATTTTGTGGCGATCTTAACCACTCTTGTACTTTTAGATATCTTATTTAGTGACTGTCATCAATGAATGGCAAGCACATAGACAAACTGGAGCACTCTGATTTTGGAATTTTCCTTCTCTATATAATTTTTGTATGTCAAGGTTATATTGGAAAGACTTATACTCCACTTTACTTGGACCTAATCTTGACTGATTTTTTTCTTGTTATGGACATTAGATCATGGAAACGTATTTTACATTTAGGACTTCTTATTTTTTTCTTGTTGATCATGAATGGCTAGCTCATCTTTAGCTAGTACCCACCTTGAATCATTTCCTCTGTTTCACTTTCATGCACTATTTTTTTGCAGTTTCGTATGTGCAAAAAGTTGGAATCGTTGCTGCAATAAAGTCGATCAGAAAAAGGGAGAAAATGTCAAAAATAGAGCAACTGCTCCAGAAACTGTTTACATGAAAGATGGGTAAAAGAACACAAAATGATGAAATTATAAACCTCAGGTGCACGAAAATGATGATCAATAGCTTCTTCTTCATTATCTCACCTCCGATATAAGATGATGAGGAGTGAGATGAAACATAGCACAGTCATGTTCTGGGCAGGAGGAAGACTATACTAATCTAGCAGGAGTGCTAAAGTTACATGAAGTTTCTACTTAGCCTTTTAAAAATCTACGAGTTTGTCTCTCTTTTAGTTTGTCTTTCCTAGTTGACTCAAGATGTCAAGCCAAAGCTAAACAAACAACATCATGTCAACTAACCTAAAGGAACATGAAGAATATGACGATTACTTGGTTATCTTACCTGAAATGGAAAACTAAATTCGATCAGATCAACCAGGTCAAACCGACAGACGAACTAAAACCGATATAACAGAAAGAAAAAGGGATGATAAACTTTCTAGAAGGCTTACCAAACATCACCAGGAATTCGCCGAACACTCATCAAGAACCTGCCAAAATCTCGTTTAAAACCTGCCAAAAACTTGTCTGGAAGCTCGTCGGACTCACCAAGTCTAGTCCAAAATTCATAGAAAAAATTACCAAAAATCTCTTTAAACTCATTCTTGGATGGTTTGTTGTCGGATGATAATAATAAGTTAATAACTGAGCTCTAAAAAATTATTGTTTTGTTCGATTGTAAAAGAGTAAAATTTCTTATATAGGAAAAGATAGAAATGTGACTTTTAGAGATTACCTAATTATAATTTTGGTACAAGAAAGTTTTAGAAATTTCAATTTGAATAGGCCAACAATTAAAAATGGATTCATTTATTGACATGCTGTTGAAAAGCTCTCTATAGACATGGTATTTACATGTAAGTTTGATTTGATCAGACTTTGTATCAAGTCTTTATCTTCTGGTTCTGACAATGAATTTTTATATTTGCTCAGGTCATATAAAATCAAGAAGAGCAAGATGTTGATTAGGAGAAGATATTAGTTAATTTTCTTGTGAAATCACAATGGGATTATGGATGTTAATTAGGGTCAAATGCCTATGTCCACCCCAATCGTTCCAAAGTTGATGTTTTACTTACTAAGTGAAAATATATTGGGTCATATTCTCGAGTGAATGTATTTTGATTAAATGGTTTTACTCTGCTACAAGATCTGATTTTGCTGTATTTTATCTAGTTGAGTAACACAATATCATTGTATACATAGCTCATTCTGAGCATAGTCAAATGAAACTTTGCTTTATGGTTCCTAAAATTTTAAAATATATTGGATATAGATATAAGTTTCTAAAATCATTTTTTTAAATTATTAAAATTATTTACAAACTGTATATCATGGATTATGTAGATGCTGACACAAAATATATTGTCCTTTGCCTTGTAGATTTGATAAACTCAATAAAGAGATGGACATAATAAAATTTGTAACCCGAAATCTGAATTGAACCAAAAAAATTTGATATGTATCTGGTTTAATGTAAAAAAAAATACATGAATGGGTCTTGTAGAGTGTCAAAAACATATCAGATCCAAAGTGTTATTAACCGAACCCGAACAGGTAACTCGAAAATACAAAAATAAATAAAAAAGAAATAAATATTCAAACCAATCTGAATGTCAAAATTAATATACAATATATATATATATTATATATATATATATATATTTAAAACTGTACTTCAAATATTCAGTTTCATGTTTATTTCGATATAATATATAATAATAGTATTTAAAATTTAAATAAATACCTTCAATACTTAATTTTATATGAATGGGTATATATTTCTTAAGTTTTGTTTTTAAAATTTAGATTTTAGTTCGGGTATATCCGAATCGATTTGATATAATCTGATTCTGAATGTTATATGGTTACTTAATGGGTTTTGAGGATGTGATACAAAACTGACCTGAAACCGATATATTATATTTGATTTGATCGGTACTTACAAATTTACTAGTATAGAACTTATGACATGTTATAAAATAGAACTGAATCAACCTATCCGAATCCGAACGATTATTCGAACCTCCAGACCTAAACTCATAAATACAATCGAGAACTGATGAATTTGTTTTCATAAACATTTTTGTTATATTTTATTGAAACACGTCATACATTTTTTTTGGTCTAAAGTGTTGTACTTATGGATCATATATATATATAAAAAAAAAAGAGAATGCTTGGACAAAAGTAACTTTGATGGCTGTATATCTAAGATAATAATAAGGGACCCGGTGAAGGGGGTTGGTGAGACGAGTGGTGTTTGCTGGATCTTCGCCACTATGGTTGTTCCTTGGTGGTCCTTTTACTGGGGCCCCCACACAGAGGATCACCAATACATCTTTTACGTCAATGTTTACAAGTTTAGAGTTTGATTTGTCAACTTTGATAACTCCTATTTTGCCGCAGGGAACCGCGTTTTCAGTGGAATCCTATTGTAAGACTATGTATCATTTCGGAACTGATGGTTGATCATATAATATAACTTAAGCTAGTTGTTGATTAACTCGTCACCTCGCCAGCCCATCAGTACTTTGTAATGCTAACCTCAAGAAAATCCAGATGCTTAATGTCTAAAATTAAGACATTATAAGACGGGGGACAAAGAATTGGTACCCTACCCTCCAGTCAAAATATATCAGGAAATATATGTATAAATATAAAAAGAACAGAACTTATGACTGCATTTGTTGAATTCATATTGGAGTCATCGCCTACTACAGTGTTGGGAAAGAGCATGTACACATGCAAGTCTTTGAATGAGCTCATCTTTTTCACCAACCCACTACTCCCTCCGTTTGATATTACTTGTTGTTGTAGGGAAAAATTTTCGTTTCAAAATAAGTGTCGTTTTAGAGTTTCAATGCAAAATTCATTAATAAGATTCATAGGTAATTGTGTTTTTATTTTTCTATTGGTTGAAATGTGGTTAGATGTATAGGTAATTGTATTTTTATTTTGGAAATATATAAAATCATATGTTTTCTTAATATGTGTGAATAAACTTAGAACGACAAGTAATATGAAACGGAGGGAGTATTTCTTTAAGCCATACTCCTTTAAATTAGTTTCCGTGTTCAATTGATTTACATCAGCTGTATTTAGTTATGTGTTGGGCATCTCCAACCTTACTTCATGTTTCATTCTAAACTATATTTTGAAGTAAAATCTACTTCAATCCTACTATATTTTCAATTCAAAATGGAATAATGTCTGGAGCTGAACTTTTTTTATTTATGAAATGATCTTTCAAAACTTAAATATTTTTATTTTATACTAAAATAATTTTTTAAATGATATAATAACATGAAAATATGATATTTCAGAAGAAATTATTTAATAATTTTACATAAGATGCATAAACTTATAAAAAATACCAAAACTAAAACATAAATAATATAAAATAAATACAACATAAGATAAATAATTTAATAATTCTTTAAACCATTTCTGAAACCATTCCGATGAAATATTATCTAAACAAAGTAGAGTTTATTGATCTTGTGGTTCAACATTTCACTTTGATAATATTTATACTTGTTCAGTTTAAATATATGCACAAACAATGGGATCTTCTATGGAATTCAAATTACAAAATAAAACTTTGCTTTTTATATTCTTTAAGTAAAAATTATTTTTGAATCTCTAAATAGTGTTTTTGCATTTATCTTCTTTAAATATTTTAAAGAGTTGCATATAAATGTTTCAGGGCTTTTAATAATAAATTTTTAACTCAAATAAAATATATTTTATGAATTTTTTGTAAATATAAAATAATTGGAATTAATTAGTAAACTTTTATATGTAAAAAATATTACTAACAATTATTAACTAAATAAAATGGAATCATTTTAGAATATATTTTTTTAGAATAAAAGGTGGAATAACACATTGGAATGAAACTATACTCCATTTTGAAGTTGCATCATTTTAGATTAAAAATGGAATAATACATTGGAGATGATTTTAGAGTTATATATTCAGAAAATGTTACATGTTGCTTTACGACAACCTATTAGCTGCAATTGACCTAAATAGTAGCTAGATATCCCCATTTTCATATTTATAACAAAAAAAAAAAATATATATATATATATTATAAATTTTGATCAAGTGATTCGTTATAAAACCATTTTACGATAGACTTCAGTTTCAAGCAAGATAGACAAAATGGCAAATTATATAGAATCTCTTAACCTAGCTCATAAATCATATATATATATAAAGAAATACCTACCATTCCATGCGAGTTCTTACAACTAAACCATTGTGTACAACTTTCTATATTGAGTATTGATCGTTTCTTAGAACGTGTGGGCGGGTGGTAAGGAACGGGTTTGAGACGCTTTTCTAGAAATAGATTACATCTGAAATAGGGAGACTAAATTCTTGTAGAGAGCCAAGACTGCAGAAATCCATCATATTTCCGGGTTTGAGTAACAGCGACTGTGAGGCATTGATTTATGATGCCAACATATTTCAAATTCGATATATATATGATGGAGTAAAACACTTTGAAACTAACACTCACGTCTGCATGTTAATTATTCTCTATAGAAATATAGCTAGCAAACAGCAAAATAAATTATACTCACAGAGACATAAAATTCTACATAAATAGAAATGAAATTTCACAATGAGAGTTCAATGTTTGTTTGTTTTTTGTTTTTGGTCTAAATGTTAAAGAAAGTACAATGTTTTTTTTTTTTTAGAGTACAATATGTTCTAATCTCCTTCATGGAAAATGACATGGTAGGTGTATATATGCACAATAATCTGCAGAGTTTTTTACTTTAATTTATTTTTTTGACCAGGCAGTATTTTCCTTTTGCAGACACGTTAGTGAAGCATTTTCGAGTATATATTAATTGTCGGATTAGTCTGAGAAAACTTGGGAAATCGTTTAGTCATCACCTACAACTAAACCATCATGATTCAAACCTTCTTACATATTCAAACGAACGGCAACATAAACGAAGGAAACCCAGCAACGTACAACTTCATAATATCCAATTTCATTTTACAAATAACGTAGGTTGCGTTTAGAGCATGATTAAAGAAAGATTTTTAGCGGGGGTTCTTAGCGGAATTTAAGAGTTTTTGTTAAAGTTAAGAATCGGTTTTTATATTTCGCTAAAAACCCCCACTAAAAACTCTCCTTTAATCATGATCTTAAAACATAAAATTTTAAAGGTATATCTTACAAATATATATATATACATTCTCGCTTATTCTATACAATTAGCATTTTCTTATTTCTGCTATAAAATTTATTTAGTTTCTTATCTCTATATATGATGCACTGAATTATGAAAAATCAATATAACTAACATGATTAAGAAGCACTTATATACAGGGTCTACTTAATAAGTTAGGCCCTTGGACAAAATTTCTTTTATGCATTGTAATTAATTAAACAATATTTATGGACCCTTATCAAAAGAGTAATCTAAGTCCCTTTTATCATTAAAATTTACATAGTTTTAGGGTGGGCTCCGGGCGAAAGCACTTGCTCGCCCTCCTCCCTCTTGAGCCGGCACTGCTTATATAGTTATTTGTACTCATGGCACTTCACAAATAATCATAACGAGTATGATATTTTAATTAAGTCAAACGTTCCGTCTTATGCAAATCTAGATATATCATTAACTTAACCCAAACAGCTTAAATATTTGTTATTGAGGTCAAATGTTTATCTAACCCACATAAAAAGTATACTAAAAATAAAATATATAATAGAAAATAATTCATGCTGGTTTGGTTCGATTTTGACTATTTAGTGGGGTATTATAATATTTGTTTTGATAAATATTTTAAGTCATGTTGCTTTTGATTTGGTTCGGTGAAGTCATCATATCAAATGCAAGACGTATTTGACGTTTAGAAAAATGGGTTATCTAATGAACAGTATTGTAATATGATTATTGATTTGTTGACTATGTATATATATTTTTAAAATTACACTCGTAGTATGGGCATAGCCAACACCGTTTTAGGACCTAAAACAATTATGGATTGACATTAAATAATTTATTAAATTCTTCCTTATTAGTTTAAAAGTTCTGTAACTAAAACGAACGTTTTGTTCAGCTGTGCTAAATACCGGTCATGAATACACAGGGGCGTTCCTAGAATGTTAAGGCCCATAAACATTTTATTAAGATTCTAATATACTTTTTTTTTACAAATTTAGTAACCTTTTTCAATGTAAATGTTTCAAAAAAATTTAGAGGCCATAATCCAATATTTCAATTCGTTATGCCGAGGATCACCCCTGTAAATACATGCCGAGATATAACAGTGTATCAAATGAGACGAAACATAACTACTAAAAGCATATTTAAGAGAAAGTTACATGGAAAGACACATTATGTCTTTAGTTTTCATTCAGAGACACATTGTTAAATTGACATACATTCTTTTGACAGCTGTATTTTTTTATACATAATTACCCCTGTTTTTGTCTAACGAGAAGTGTGTTTTTTAAGGAGATAACCGTAAGGTTTATGAGTTGTAACTAAGTTTGTATTCAGTTACAATTAATGATAAAATGTTTAATTAAAAAGTAGGTATATGGAAGCTGACACATGAGAGAAATTAGTAAGTTGAAGTTGTGGCAAGAAAAATAATGGTTAGGCGAGTCATGGTCATCATAATTTTTTGGTGCGGAAAGTCGTGGTTAAGGGAAGCTTGGTCAGACAATATGTAGTTAGGTGATATGTGGTCTTGTGGACAAATGCATTATTTTATATCTTACTATATAAATAAACACATATAAATATAAAATAAATCATTTGTTTTTTTTTTATAATTTGATATCCATATTTATATATTTTATTTTAATATTTTCTAAAAAATTAAATTTAAATTTAATGAAACAGTGTATTTTGATATTTATGGACATAGTTTTGTGGATACAGTTGGTATGGATGGATTCAAAATATTTGTGGATATATTTTTTGTAGATAGAAATTTGATATTTGTGGATACATTTTTGATGAACGAATTTCAAATATCTACTGATATGGCAGAGACATTGGTGGTGTTGATGCATATTGATTCACATCTTCTATTGCCAAGTACATTAAGGACATGTTCCTTGACTATAATAAGCTCGGGTTTCTCGCTTCGCTCATTCCTCTGTAACTACACAATGAAACTCATGTGTTGTTTGCGATCCACAAACTTTTTGTCTACGTATCTCATGTCCACCACTATCCTATCAACTGATCTCATGTCCACGAAACCATGTCCATCCATCTTCTACACATCGAAACTCATTTTCCACCGGTCTCCAATCCATGCAACTCCCATTCACCAATCTCTCATCCACCAAATGTTCATCCACAAAACGTCTCCATATATATCGAAACTCATCTTTTCTGTTCTCTGCAAAATCATTAAAATAAATGACTGTGATTTTTATTTTCGGCCGATAAAACAAATTGGACTTATGTAGTTGCTTGTGAAATCAAAAACTAACCTTCCATGTCGGAGATTGAAACTGAAACAAAGGGCAGAGGCGAACACATGTTGCAATTGATGAGTCAGATTCTTGATTAGAGAAGATTAGACAACCTAATTTCTGGATCGAGAAAGTGGAAATAAAGAGAAAAGAATCATAGTTTGGTTTGTGAGAGTTGCTCAATTTAAGGAAGAAGAGAAATAGAGATTTAGAAATATAGATGGAGAAATCTCTGATAACCTAATTTAGAGAAGATGTCAAAAGAGGAAGATATGAGAAAAGTGATTCTTGCCTAGGATAAGATGTAGAAATAGGAAGAATCTCGATTGGGTTTCACGGGAATCTAGGGGAAAAGGTAAAGTTTATTTGAGTGATATTTTTTTTAAAAGATGCATTTAGTTAAGAAAAAAACAAAATGAGGATAATTAGAAACATGGTTTAGTTGAAGGTTAGTTTAGTAAAACTGACATAGAAAAGTGTTCAAAATATCCTATGTGTTTCTTAGTGTAATAAGGAACTAGGAATGTGTCTCCTAGTGTAAAAATTTCCATATTTAACCCACAACCTTAAAAAAGGGTTTATATTTATTTTTATTTTTTTATTTATTATAATTTAAAAAAAATTAAACCAATCGCAGGTCGACACGTGTCAATGAGGTCTGGAAACAATGCAAAAGATAATTTTTATTTAAGAGTTTTAGGAACCGTTTCTTGCACTGTTCACATGGTCCACATGCCAGTGAGACCCGCGAACAGTGAAAGAAACCCCTTTAAAAAACCATGTTAATGGTGCTCTAAAAATCTCTTATTATCCTTGAAGTGTTGTTTGATCAAAAAGAAAAAAAAAATCCTTGAAGTGTTGTTTGGTGGGGACCTTGAAATCGACTCTACTACGTTCTTACACACCTACTCCCAAAACTATAATCACTGGTAAACTCTCACCAACCGCAAAACGCTATTTCCCTTCACCCACCAGCCGCGACCACCTGTTCCAAAGAGATCTTTTTGCGGCTCAAACCAAATTCACGTTCTCTATCCTCAACCGTTAAATCATCATGTCATCCAACGGTCATCATGAATCTCTCACCCACCCCTCAATTCTCATTTTCAATTTATGTTTTCATTTATTACATAATAAAACAAAAAACTTGTTCTCTCTTGTCCTTACCTAACATCAAACACTACCACATCGTGTCCTTATATAACCCACTCTTCTCCTTCTCTTCTTCCTCAGGAACACAAAACCAAACTCCTTCACCAACATTTCAAAAGCTCTCTTTCTTCACCAACATTTCAAAAGATCTGTTCCTATTTATCAAACACTAACTCAAAACCCAATGGATCAGATCAACGGATCAATTCACCAAAACGGCAAAACCGAAGCCATGTTGTTGTGCGGCGGAGTAGAGAAGACTAAAGTGACGGTGGCGGCGGATCCGTTGAATTGGGGTGCTGCGGCGGAGCAGATGAAAGGGAGTCATTTAGATGAGGTGAAGAGGATGGTTGAGGAGTACCGTAGACCGGTGGTGAATCTCGGCGGAGAAACACTGACGATCGGACAAGTCGCGGCGATCTCGAACGTAGGCGGCGGCGTTAAGGTGGAGTTAGCGGAGGCTTCGAGAGCTGGCGTGAAAGCTAGTAGCGATTGGGTTATGGAGAGTATGGGTAAAGGTACTGACAGTTACGGTGTAACCACCGGGTTTGGAGCTACCTCTCACCGGAGAACCAAAAACGGCGTCGCATTACAAACCGAACTCATCAGGTAATTAATAAAAAAAATTAAGATTGTGAATAATTAACTAGAGCATGCAAGGAATGTGATCCAACATTATTTTTATTTTCTATTTTTGAAAATTTCGAAGTTTTTTTGACGCAAAAAAAAAAGAAGAAAATTTCGAAGTTTGAGGTTGGAATTAGAGATATAATAATTTAGTGGATTAAGTGGATAATTGGCAGAGATTATTTGGTGCGGTCTAATTGTCACTGAATAATACTCACGAGGATTTTTGTTGCATGGGAAACACGCCGGGTCGGATATTACCGGGTCGGGTCGGGTCGAGGTCCAACTTTAGTTTATATTTTATAATATAGTTTTTAATGAAATGTTTGTTTGTTACGTTTTAGGTTTTTGAACGCCGGAATCTTCGGGAACACGAAGGAGACATGTCACACGCTACCGGAATCCGCCACGAGAGCCGCCATGCTCGTCCGAGTCAACACACTCCTCCAAGGATACTCCGGGATCCGATTCGAAATCCTCGAAGCAATCACCAGTCTCCTCAACCACAACATCTCTCCGTCTCTCCCCCTCCGCGGAACCATAACCGCCTCCGGCGATCTCGTCCCTCTCTCCTACATCGCAGGTCTCCTCACCGGCCGTCCAAACTCCAAAGCCACCGGTCCCAACGGCGAATCCCTAACCGCCGAAGAAGCCTTCAAAAAAGCCGGAATCACTTCCGGATTCTTCGATCTACAACCTAAGGAAGGCTTAGCGCTCGTTAACGGCACGGCGGTTGGATCCGGCATGGCGTCGATGGTTCTCTTCGAAGCGAATGTTCAATCCGTCCTCGCCGAGGTTTTATCCGCGATCTTCGCGGAGGTGATGAGCGGGAAGCCGGAGTTCACCGATCATTTAACTCACCGACTCAAACATCACCCCGGACAAATCGAAGCGGCGGCGATCATGGAGCACATCCTCGACGGAAGCTCGTACATGAAGCTAGCGCAAAAGCTTCACGAGATGGATCCGTTACAGAAACCGAAACAAGACCGTTACGCTCTCCGCACGTCTCCTCAGTGGCTCGGCCCTCAGATCGAAGTGATCCGTCACGCCACGAAGTCAATCGAGCGGGAGATAAACTCCGTTAACGATAATCCGTTAATTGACGTTTCGAGGAACAAAGCGATTCACGGCGGTAACTTCCAGGGGACTCCTATAGGAGTCTCTATGGACAACACACGTTTAGCGGTTGCAGCTATTGGGAAGCTAATGTTTGCTCAGTTCTCTGAGCTTGTTAATGACTTCTACAACAACGGTCTCCCTTCGAATCTAACTGCTTCCAACAACCCAAGCTTGGATTACGGATTCAAAGGAGCAGAGATCGCAATGGCTTCTTACTGCTCTGAGCTTCAGTACCTTGCGAATCCGGTTACAAGCCATGTTCAATCAGCTGAGCAACATAACCAAGATGTTAACTCTTTAGGACTCATCTCGTCTCGTAAGACATCAGAAGCTGTTGACATTCTCAAGCTCATGTCTACAACGTTCCTCGTAGCGATATGTCAAGCTGTTGATCTGAGACATCTTGAGGAGAATTTAAGACAAACCGTGAAGAACACGGTTTCTCAAGTGGCGAAGAAAGTGTTGACTACTGGAGTCAACGGGGAGCTGCACCCATCAAGGTTCTGTGAGAAAGACTTGCTTAAGGTTGTTGATCGTGAACAAGTGTTTACATACGTTGACGATCCTTGTAGCGCTACTTATCCACTGATGCAGAAGCTAAGACAAGTTATTGTTGATCACGCTTTGTCCAACGGTGAGAGTGAGAAGAACGCAATGACTTCGATCTTTCAAAAGATTGGAGCTTTTGAGGAGGAGCTGAAGATGGTTCTTCCTAAGGAAGTGGAGGCGACTAGAGAGGCTTACGGTAATGGAACCGCGGCGATTCCGAACAGGATTAAGGAGTGTCGGTCTTATCCGTTGTATAAGTTCGTGAGGGAAGAGCTCGGAACTAAGTTGCTGACCGGAGAGAAGGTTGTGTCTCCGGGAGAGGAGTTTGATAAGGTGTTCACTGCAATGTGTGAAGGTAAGATCATTGATCCATTGATGGATTGTCTCAAGGAATGGAACGGAGCCCCGATTCCAATATGCTAAGAATTACATACCAAAAGGTTCGAAGAAAGAGTCGTTAAGTCCAAAAACCTGTTTTGTTCTTTTTATTTGTTCTGCTCTGTTTTGTAATGTGAATGGTCTTACTTTGTATAATATATATAAAAATTACGTGTAATTCATCAATAGTTTCAATCTGTTCTATGAGACAGAACAGAAGCAACCATGTCTTAAAAGTTGTGATCTCTGTCTTGAGATGTGGGAGAGAAAACAATCGTTGTGACTTGTGAGAGTTTAGTTGTAGTTGTTGCATGTTCAGTGACTCTTGCTTATACCTTATCATATTGTAGTTCATAAATATAAACCTAACTCTTAGTTAATTAGCGTTCAACGTTATCCTAATCAACATTAATTCTCTCTATAGTTCTACGAGAGCCGAGAGGAGATACTTGGCTCGGTCTAGTGGTGTAGACACAGCAAAAGATTCAAAGATACGGTACTTGAAAATCTCGAACTATTTACTTCTCAGCTTCAGATATGTAATAAGGCCATAATTTATAGTGAAATAAGAAATATATAGATCATAAAAATAGAAATATATAGTTTCTTCTTTGTTTGGTATTACTCCCTCCGTTTCATATTACTTGTCGTTGTAGGGAAAAATTTTTGTTTCAAAATAAGTGTCGTTTTAGAGTTTCAATGCAAAATTCATTAATAAGATTCATAGGTAATTGTGTTTTTATTTTTCTATTGGTTGAAATATGGTTAGGTGTATAGGTAATTGTGTTTTTATTTTGAAAATATATAAAATCATATGTTTTCTTAATATGTGTGAATAAACCTAGAACGACAAGTAATATGAAACGGAGGGAGTACATATCTAAACTATTAAAACTGGAGTACAAATAAATATTCACCATTAATTTTCCTCAATAATTACAAAAATATGCCACTAAGTTATAATAACTATTTATTTTAAATTATCATTAATTATCTAACTACCTAAATATTCTCTAGTTCATATTATTACAATAATCTTATCAATTATGTAGCACAAGGTTGCAAATATCTTTATTTTATCATCATTTAGGTGTTAATAGTTTGATTTTTTTCAAGAATACATTTCAAGAAAGAAGCCAAAGACGATCATGTAGCCTCTCTTCACCAGCTCCAAACATCTCATCAACTTTTTCACCGTCTCTGTAGAACTGAAACGTCGGAGTGTAACGGATGTGAAGAGTGGTCTCAGGGCACTCGTCGATATCTGCATAAACAAACTTGATCCTTTTGAAACTGTTGCTAAGCTCTTGGAAAGCAGGAAAAGTCTGGCTACAAACTCCACACCTAACTCAAACAAAAACATTTATCATTGAGGCATTTCATCGAACACTTTGTAAGCATTAATGAAACAGAGACCAGACGAGTCAATACCACGAAGCACCGTAGTTAATAACTGCCTGAAAATTACAAAACAGGAAGATTATTAAGATTACGAAGAGTCAAGCTTTGGTCTTAAATAAAATGTAATAGTTGTAAGCGTGTAATAATTACCGGAGATTTTGAAGATTTGATGTCGTCCATAATTGTTATGAGACTTTGGTTGCTTGTTGCGGTTTCCATATTGACGTTACGATTTGCTTCCTCCGATTCTTGCTTTCGGAATTGGCAATTCTGATCCTTTTTGCCTACTCTAACCACAAGTCTACTTACCACTAACCAAACCCATACAAATAAATTTGATTCTTTTAACCGGTTTTAACCGATCTGATTTCTAACATAGACATGTTTCGTTAACCGTCTCAATTAGGTTCAGGATTCTGTTAGGTTACCGTTTGAAATTTGGTTTTGGCAGAGGGAAGTGGTCGCTTACTCTTACAATTATTCTGATGAACGATCCCCAAAAGTTTTTGCCCGGTGTCATTAATTAGTTCATTGGATCTTTATAGTTTAAACTTATGTTTTGAAACCTTTCATCTATATTTCAGTGCTTTATTTTCATTGGTAACAAAAATTCAAAAGATCTTAAATAGGAGTAATATTTAAAAGTGGGTATAGCCATGTAAGATATTGGTTTTGAACCTTCAAATTTTTTAAAAATATATAATTATAGGCTCCCAATTCTATATTTTTTGCCATCTGGTATTATTATTAACAAGTACCAAGATTTACTTAAAGGCCAAAAAGACAGTACAAAGAAGCCCAAACAAAGGGCAACACAAATATAAAGATAAAGGGCCCAACAAGAGAGGCCTGCAACACGAGACTCCGGAAGCAGCCCATAATGTTGGCCCAAACAGAGGGAAGGTGAGTGATGATCAACTCTGATGACTCACTACCACGTGGAAGTCTCCGAGCGAAGCGGGACAGGTGGCGAAAGAAACAAAGATGACACCGAACGGCACCGGCTTGTGGGTTGAGACCGGAATTCTGATCGGAGTCCACCGGAGCATACCGGAAACAGGAGCAACAACCAGAACCGTCGTCAACAACTCTTACTCGAAACAAAGTGCAAAAGTTCCAACAATGATGCTTCAATCGATCCAAGATTCGGTTTCTACATCAATTCAAACGATCTTAAGACAACGAAAGCTTCAAACCCAAAATATGCAACCATCGCCATCTTTAAAAATTTGAATAAGCTTGAAGATGGCAAACCTTAACCAGAGGGAAAGGTTAAAACTTTCCAATTGAAAGATCTAAACTTAAAAAAACGATAGGTGATCGAAAGATCAAAAGAAACCCATAAATTAAAAAACGATTAACAACAAAAAAGAGAAAAGCCGGAAGAAATCCGACATAAAGCTAACCGGCAACATCAAAGGACGATGTGCCGTTAGAAACAGGCGCAAGCCAATTGGTGTGGTGAAAGCCACCGTTGCTGGAGGCAAAGCCCGAACATCGAGAATCGTATTACCAAAAAAAGAACACTGGCGACTTCTAGCTGTCTCTCTCTAAAAGATATAGAGAGATAAGAGAGAGACCAGTCTTGTTAGAGTTTTTACTAAATTATTTAATAACCCAAAAAATCTCAAGACCAGTCTTGCTTCAAAGTTTCCAGCACATCGGTTACAGTTACACTTGGCTCAGTGACATTTTCTTCCATGCCAAGGCTTCATCATTTGGTTCTGTTTTTCTTCCTCATAATGAAATATTTTAACTTTAAGCACCCTGAGCCATATCTTGAGTACTCTTAGATTATCTACGGATGACACACAATCAAGAAACTAAAACTTTGACACCTCTAATACTATTTAAATAATGGACTTAACTTACATTAAGAATAGAAGATTGTCACACACCCACATATATACATAAAATCTCTCAAATTTCAATGTAGGATATATATTCTCATACATCAGCTTCACATTTGAAGACTGGACATTTGAATGTACAATCTGAGGACCTGGGAATTCATGAATGACCTATAATCGATTTTTTTTTTTTTTAAAAAACTAATACTTAATAAACCTATGTGACACCCAAAATTACTTAAATATGAAAATTGCTATATTAGTTTACGTATCTATGTAGAATATTTTAGTTTATTAATATAATAGAATTGTTTCAAATTTAAATATTATATATATATCACAATTCATATATGGTAATCGGTTTCAAAAAAATAACTCATATATGATAGTTTTTTTTTATTTTTTTTTCATAATTATTAGATACATGTGTTAGATTGATTAATATAATATTAAAATTAATGTTATTCTTCCATTATTAACTAATCAAAAATTCTTTATAGATTTTTTATAAATAAATTTGATTTATTTAAATTATTATAAATTTTAAATATATACAAAACTTACTTACCGTAAATAATGTTTAAATGATTTTGTTCCGCTGAAAGCCATCTAGTATATATACATAGGGATGTACAAGTACTGTAATAGATATAAATTTACGAATCACAATAAGTAGATATGTAAAATTTGTTAAAATACACTATTTTCTGAAATTATTATGGATGCATGTTCACTCTTTTTGCTAGCCTCGTCTCTAACTTAAATGAACTTTTGCCATCTCTGGATCGTGTCCTAAAAGGTCATCTTCATCCAGGGTTTAGAAGATAGTCGTCTCTTATAATAAAAATTTTGAAGAAAAAAACGGAAACCAGATTAAAAAAACTGAAATCTTGTCCTAGTCTTTTAATGTGTATAATGTTTAAAGAAAATTCTTAAATCATCACTTACAATATATTTTTCATTTTCTCAGGAGATGAAACTTATTTACAATGCCACTGAGGCTGCCATTCAGAAATAATATTAGATTAATATATCTAGGTGAAATTGTATTTATTAGAGATCAATAAGAGGTTTATGACAATCTGCAAGACTGCAAGGTTTTAGATATGTAAAAGATATTTTATTTAGTATTACTTCTGAAACTCTAAGATAGTGTAGAAGTAATCAATGTAGAAAGGTCGAAAAGTAGGGAACCCAGCAGAGAGACCAAGCTCTTTAAACTCTTCTTCGGTTCTATGCTTACCTTTGGTCCTATAGATTGTCATAACAAAGATGTCGCCTTCTAACAAAGCGCGAGTACGGTGGCTATCATCGGTTTCCTTAGGCAAAACAGGCTCACACGCAATTAGCTTACCTCCAACCGGTAAAGCTTTGTAGCAATTCTTCATTATCTGCTTGCATTCTTCGTCCGTCCATGTCGTTAACACCCACTGTGCACACAAACAACACACCATTAATTTACAAGCTAATTAATTGGGGGTGGAGACTTAAGACATGTGTTTATTTGTGTTGTTCTAACTATATAAAATCAGATCCTATTCATGGTTCTAATCAAAAGAGAAGTTTTTTAGCAAATGGATTCAATAATTGGACTTGTATACCGATATGACTATATGAGATATGCATACAATAATGTCGAATATATGTGATTCATCTCCACCAGTTAAACCAACCACAAATAAACATTCGAATAAAATGCATATAAAAAGAAAATATTGATAGATATAGGAAAAATTACCTTAGATACTCAATTTTAGTTTGTTTTTCATAAAAATAGTTCTTAAGTAAGAAAATGACCAAAATAAGTTTTTTAAAGGGTAAAAATGTATTTATATGCATTTATAACTTTTAAGGTTAACTAATATAGACTTAAGATTTAGAGTTAAATGGTGGATTTGGAGATAAAGTTTCAATTTTTTTTAAAAAAAAAAAAATTTCAAAATAAAAAAGCTATTTTGGTTATTTTATTTTTTAAAAACTATTTTGTTATAGAAATTTTAAAATAGTTATTTGAAAAAATTGTCCTAGATATAGTAATATTTTAAATATCTTCAATAAATAAAAGTGACAGTCAGATGATCTACGACTATATAAGTCAGGTCCACACAAAACTTGTCCGCACCAATCAACTTATGTACGTACCTACAGCTAGACTAAGATTTTTCGTGAGCAGCTATCAATAAACTCCAAAACAATACATATGAATTAATATACGTCCAACTAACAAAAGTTCAGTATTCACGTGACAATAATGTTACCACAAACCTTCATGAAGATTGCGTCACCACTAGGAACTGATTGGAACATATCTCCACCCATGTGAGTCACTCCTAATTACACATACACCATCAACAATAGTTACTATCAAAGAGCTAAAAGTAGCATAAATAGCATAAAACCTTCCCAAAATAACATATTCCAAAAAACATTCTAACCAGGAATCTTGGGAGCTTTGGCAACAACTTGAGGCAAATCAAAGTTAATCCCTTGACGGACGTTAGGGAACTGCTTAATGATCATACGGAGACAATCTCCTGCGCTCCCTCCTACATCAACCAAATGCTCCACATACTTAAACCCATCGTAGCCTTCCATTATGGCTTTCATGAACGGAACAGATACGCCGGACATGGCCTTCTGCATTAAACCGTTCATCTCCTCGCATTTTCCGTACTGTGCATACGCTGCCTCGCCGTTTGCTTTCACGTACGGCTCAGTCTCCGGCTCCACCACTGCCGTGTGAACCAGTGGCCATGCTCGCATCAACGCCTCCTGTAAACGTCATCATGTTCGCAAAATATTGATTTGAGAATGTGAAAGAAATAAGTTACCAAAATCAGTGTTTTAAAACGTACCCTTTTAAAACAGGCTAGAAGCTACAAAAATATTTCATATACCCAGACGCCTAAACGGAATACAAATAAATATATTTTAGATAAAATTAAGAGAAATTTCGTATGATAATATTTTTTAGTTTATTTTTACAAAAATAGCCCTCAATCAGGAAATGATTAAAATGATTGATTAAAGAATTAAATATACATTTATATTCATAGGTTAATTAACATAAACTTAGGGTTTAGAGTCAAGGCTAGAGTTTTGTGGGGAGTTTCAATTTTTAAAAAAATAAAAAAAAAATATTAAAAAATTAAAATAAAACGGCTTTTTTGATATTTTAAAGCTATTTTTATGACAAAACTTAAAAAGAGTTATTTGAGAAAATCACCCTAAAATTAATATATATACATATATATATATATGTACATACATTAGTTTTTTAGAAAACTGAAAAGATAATAAACTTCAAATACAAAATTTGAGATATAAAAATATAGTTTAACATATTTTAATGGTTTTAAATTATAAAAATAAATACATGTCTAATATATAAAGATAAGTAAACATATAAATTTAGATTTGTATTTCATTTTAGAACAATGTAAAAAATAAAAATAAAAAAGAATATGAAAGAAATAAAATCTGGATGGGGAAACCTGGTGGTGTTGGAGGACGTAAGCGGCGTAGGAGAGACCGCCGGAGTCGGTGACGAGCGTCTTTCCGACGTCGGTGAGAGAGTATTTCCTGCCGGCGTTGGTGAGGTGTTCGGAGAAAACATTGTAGCTTGTGAGCATACGAAGTATACGCTGGAGATTCTCGGGATCGCCGCCGATGGTACCGTTTTGGTACGTGAGATGGAGGCGAGGGAGGATCTCAGTGGCGGAGAGAGGAGAGTTTTCTCCGTCGTTCCAGATAGCGTCGGCGAGGCCTAACCTCACGGCGGCGTTGAGAGACATTGGAACGCTGATCATGTTAGCGAGCTCCATGATGGCGAGACGAGCTTTGTTTCTACTCTCCGAGCTTCCGTTTTCCATTTTTTTCTCTGTTTGGTACGTGAATTGAACAATAGAGACTCCACTAACTATTAATGAAGTAAAGGTAAATGAGATGGTTATTTTATAAAGAAATAAATGATATGGTTATTGCAATGGAATAATTGGTATGGTATATTTGTATCCTAAAATGTTCACATGTATATAAAATCAAAGGTTTCAATGGAAATATAGAAGGTATGAATAAATAAAAGAAATATGGGTTACTGAAAAGAAGAGAATAAAAATGGGATTTAAATTCCAAAGCAATTCGCAAATTGTAACTATTTTTTTTTCTATGATAATTGTGGGAAACCCAAAAGCTTTATATACCTAAAGACTAGTTTCACGAGAGATTTCAAAGGTTTTCTATGCTCAAATATTAATTCTACGAGACTTTGCATCCGGGAACACGTAAACGATTAAATATATTTAAAATACGGTTAGATGGACAATGCTATTTGAACCTAGAGCGAAAGCTCCAATTGTGACCTTTTTACCGCTAAACCAATGCAACTTGGTTAAACTGTAACAAAAATATGGTTGAAGTTTTGTTTTTTTAGATATTTTTCTTTTTGGAATATGCGTTTTTTAATTTGAAAACTAACCTAGCTGCTCTCCCAGACCCAGACATCGAGGCAGACATTCAAATGCTCTTTTCCGGCGCGGGGAAGGCGTTTCTCACCGGCGCGGGGACTCAAAAACGAACCCGTTCATCCACTTCATAGATTTGTTCTATTACCCTACTTGTTCTCGTGTTTTATGTTGTTCAATATTGGCAACAAATAGTTTTGGTTCGTGTCTGTCATCACCTCTTACCGCCACAACTCATCAAGGCTGGCTAACTGCCTTGCTGGACTCTCATCTCCTCGTTACCCAGACTGCTCGTCTCTGATTCTCATTAGCTTTATCAGCCAATTTGGATCCACCGGAAATGAACTCTCCATTGATAGAAGTTCGTCCTCCTCTGTGGTGGGCGCGATTGTTCCAAAATCAGACATATTCTTCTCACATCCTCCTCCGTTAGACAACTCTGTCTCGGCTCCAATTGCTGCTCCAGCCCCCGATTGTCCCAACGAGTTTAGTGCCTCACTGTCTACACCTTGTGAAGCTCATTGTCCCTTTGCCAGCAACCTTCTCATATCTGACGCTTATTCTAGATTTATCATCCTCTGTAACGAGTGTGCTTCAATTGTTGGTCTCGGGCTGTCAAGAATGTTGATGTCATTAACATACTTTGTAGTTAGGGATGTTGTCGTGGGCTTTAGTCTGTAGAATTACCTCAGTCTGCATCCAATTTTTTAACCATAAACCCTTTATTTTTTATCTGGGTAAAACAAGACAAACTAAATTAACACTCAGGCTAACCCTAAAACCCTTCACTCTCTTTCTTTTGATGAAAACAAATCAGCTAAATGGCGCTGCTTTCATTTCTTCTCCATCTCACTTGCTTAGACTTAGCAGCTCCAAATCGAGAGAAACAAAATGCGAACATAAATCATCGATCGCCGACTCATTTGATTCAATTTTCTGGATTTGTTCACACTCTCGATCCGGGTTTGTTCTTATGTTTATATGTGTATGTTTCTTTCCTCCTGATTCACATTCTTGTTCTGGGTTTGTTCTTATGTTTATATGTGTATGTTTCTTTCCTCATGATTCACACTCTCCATCTGGTTCTTAAATTTGTTAAGTTGTTAGCTTTGTTATCTTGCAATTTTTTTTTGTTTACAAAAGAGAAATGATTCTATTAAGCTTCTATGATTACTTTGAAATGAAATTGTCTTGTGTCCGCTAGAAACTTTATTTTATAACTATGTGCGACATGTATGAATGTTTTTAATTTGGAAAAGGGATTTTGTAGGTTGGACAAATTATATAAGCATTTAACAAGGCAAACACTGCATAACTTAAACTGTTTTTGGAAGTAGAGTTGCTGAAAGACATGTAAAATTCTAGCATTTGTGGCTAGAATAAAACTATTGTTCTTCATTTGCTTATTGTTGTTTACATTTAGTACCAGCTAATTTCTCAGCTTCTTCCAATCTTAAAGTGTGAATGGATCGAGTAGTTTTCTAGTAGCTAATCTTTATAGCTTGCGTGTGTTTTGTCATAGTTTTAGTCTCAGACTGGTCTCTTATTATGTTGTTGCAGACGCATGTTGTTCACTTGGTGTGTTTGTAGTATGACTTTATGAGCTGACTATTAGTTTATCTTTTGTTGCAGGTTGCAGCATGGACTCACAAATGGTATAAATAATGGCAGCTCTTGAGGCAGAAAAGGAATTTATGGAATTGGAGTATAACGAAGACACTCAAGAGCATGAACATGATCTAAGTGTCACTCAACCTGCTCAGTCCACACATTCAACGTGCTCAGTCGCCACACACTCAACCTGATCAGTCAACACAGACAAGAGGTAGACGAGCTTCACGAGATTTATGAGCACCACGAGCTAAACGTCCTAAACATGTACGTAAAAAAATTCTAAGTGTTGGCTACACTTCACATCAATAGGGGTAGAGTCTGATGGTAAAGAAAGGGCTAGATGCCACTACTACGGTATTAAATTAGTGATAGATAAGAGTCATGGAACATCAAAACTGACACACCATTCACACTCTTGTCCAGAAAAACCTGAAACCGAAGATAATCATGCTGCATATGATCACAAAGTTGATAAGGAAATGGTTTTTGAGATTATAATTTATCATGACTTTCCTTTTCTCTATGTAGAATATGAAAAGGTTATGGAGAGAGATAAGTATCTTAATCAAGACTGTGAGTCTATATGTAGACAAACCACAAGTAGGGAGGTGTATAAAAGATATGAAATAGAGAAGCTGAAGTTGAAAGAGATGTTTGCAAATTACCAAGGTCGTGTGTTTTTTACTTCTGATTTGTGGACGAGTCGTAGCCAAGTGAGGGGTTATATCTGCCTGACGGCTCATTATATTGATGAGAAATGGAAGTTACATTCTCACATCTTGTAATTTTGCGATATCAAACCACCACATACCGATGAAGCAATAGCCAAGAAGATTTTTGATATCTTAAAGGATTGGGGCTTAGAGCGAAGAGTGTTTTCAGTCACCTTAGATAATGCCTCTGCTAAATATATCATGCAAAAGATCCTTACGCATCGTCGATAGAGTAAGAACGGCTTGTTGTGTGATGGAAAGTTTCTCCATGTAAGGTGTTGCGCCCATATCTTGAATTTGATTGTCAAGAAATGATTAAAGTTAGGTTCTAGTCTTTTGGTAAACATTAGGGAGAACATTAAGTTTGTGAAAGCTTTTGATTCAAGGAAGGACTCTTTTGCTGCGTGTGTTGAGAGTGCTGATTTGTCCTTGGATGTGGACATACAATGGAACTCCACTTACGAGATGCTGGTGAGAGCTCTCAAGTTTCGTAAAGCCTTTGCTAATTTGCAACTGATTGATAGAAACTATAAATGTTTGCCTTCTCAAGAAAAGTGAGATCGTGGTGAGAAGATTCAAGACTTCGGATATACTAAGGAATTTACCGGATTTCTACCTTAGTATATATTTGTTTTAATGTTTATTATGTATTTATATTAGTTATATCAGGACTTTATTAGGCATTGGCATGATATGGAGCAAAATGGTGATTATGGAGCTTTATGGAAAGCTAATGAGTGGAGAAGCCGTAGCTGATCAAAGAAACATACAATTGGAGCTGGTACTCGGAGGGAGTACGATCGATACCATCATTCTGGTGGCGATCGATACCCACGCAGAAATGGACCAGACTTATGTTTCAAGACTTATGAAAAAGCCTGAAGACCATTTATTTTTCGAATGCCCTATGATGATTTTGTTAGTTTATAAACCCCTTGTTATGTTAGAAGCAAGGAGAGATACATTTTACATTCATTTAGATTAAGGTTCTTTAGGAGAGAAGATCATCTCTTAAGAGATTGTTGGAACTCCCTTTGTTTCTCTTTTCATCTTCATTTCTTTTATGATTATGTTGTTTCCCATGATCATGTCTGAGTTATTTCATGTTAGGTTAATGTTGACGTGGTATTGATGTTTGTGTGTTTGCTAAAATTGCTAGGAAGAACTTAGATTCTCTCATCTGAAGTAAGCTTAACGCTAGTGTCAGATTAGCTACCTAGATCCTTGTACTTAGGATAATTGATAACTACGAGAGTAGATCAACCCCTAATGATATTCATTTGAGTTAGGTTGCTAGAAACTTACGAGAGTAGGTCTATGTTTAACATAATGAACCTTAAACAATCTGACTGTATTGCTTGGCCAGGACAGTGTCGATCGACACTCAGTAGTGTCGGTCGATACTCGGTCAATTGTTGATTTGTGAGAGCAACAACAAGAGATTTAGCCACTAACTGGATTAGATGCAAAAGCTGCCATCCAAAGTTATTGAATCGAGTTCTAGGATTCATAGTTCATCCTTGATAATTTGTAATTACCAAACTGATTACCTAAACCTGATACCTAACCTCTTAATCAATCAAATTTACATTCTTATTATTTATTGCTTTTATCATTGTTTCCTTAGCTTAATTCACATTCTTGTTGAGATCTATTGTGTGCCCATGCTTCATGTGGATTCAATCCCCAAGTACTACAGCTGACGCTCTTATTTGAGAGAGTTAAAACAAATACTTAGGATAATTTGAGCGATATCAACTTCTTGAAGCCATTTAATACAATCACAACATACTTTTCTGGAGTCAAATACCCCACATCCAGTGTTCATTTCATGCTAGTATGGAAGATCGAATTGTCGTTGAGGAAGTATGCAAGGTATAATGATAATGAGATGAGATTAATGGTTGTAGATATGCAAAGTAAGTTTGTAAAATATTGGAATGAATACAGTCTTATTTTAAATATGGCAGCAGTACTAGATCCAAGGATTAACTGTTGATGCTTAAACAAGTTTATAATAAGCTGGATCCTAGAACTTCTCAGAAGAAGGTTGAAATTGTGAAGAAGAACTTGGAGTTGCTTTATAAAGAGTATAACTCCAAATCTTCAAAAAGTTCTTCCACATTTCCAAGAAAAACTCCACATGAGCTTCTTACAGAATCACCTTTGAAGATGATTTGGATGATGTAAGTATCTTACAAAAAGTTCTTGTTATTTTGACCTCTTATAATTGGCTAATTACTTTTTTTTTTATCTCTGATTTTGCTTAGATATAGGATCTGCTTGAGCTTGAAAGGTGTATCCAATTTGATTCAAACAATGAAATGAAAAATCTGGACATGTATTTGGCTGATACTAAGGTTGATATTTCGGCTTTCTCAGATATGGAAGTGTTAGGCTATTAGAAGGATAAGTAACACATATATGGTGACTTAGCTTTGCTTGCATGTGATATTCTCAGCATCCCTATTACTATTATTGCCTCTGAATCTGTGTTTAGTGTGGGAGGTCGAGTTTTTAGCCCTTTTAGAAAATGTCTCCTCTCTAAAACTGTTCAAGCATTGATCTGTACTCGAAACTGGCTATGTGGCTTTGTTGCTTTTGAAGGTAAAGTGTTAACTTAACACTTTATATGTTTTGTTGGTTAACTCATTATTTACATGATTTCCTTGATTACTTGATGTAGGAGACATCCATGAGTACTTTGATTATGATGATGAAGATGCTAATAAAAAAGAAAGTGGCTCAGGTATCTCTGTCTAGTAATCCGTTTCTTTTCGGTTTTGGGAAGAAATCTAGCAAGATGTTTTGGTTGCTTAGTGAAATGTGTAGAAACTTTAGTTGCTCTCTAATGATAAGTGTCCACTGGCTAGTTAGCTTTATAAAGAACTTTCATATGATGATTCTAAGCTTTTAGCTGAAATTAAGAAACTTTATTCATTTAATCTCATATTGATTTTTTCTAATTAAGAAAATGTGTTATTCGTTGAATAATTTTCGAGAACCTGTGTGTTTTGTGATATCTATTGATCTTATCTGCATTGCCTGAAACATCTTACTGAACAAAGCACATGTATCATATTTTTAGCACAGAGATTCAAGCATATGATATGTGTCTGATAATGAACTGTAAACTGCTTTAGCTCGATATGCTTTTAAATGTATGATTGATTGACTAATGAGAGCTGGCTTCTAGTTCGTTGAAAAGTATTTGTTGTTGTTGTTGGCTTATTTTGTTGTTGGCTTGTTGCAGAGCAACGAGTGTTGGAAACTTGGAGAAGAACAAGTGTTGTGTTGGAGACTTAGAGTGTCGGAGAAGCAACAATGAATAAAAGATACATGTTATAAAATGTAAACTTTGGTTTCTTAATTTAATTGAAGACAAAAATGAATAAAAGACACATTATTCATTTATATGATCATACTTTAAGTTTTTTTAAAACATGTACATTATAGTTAAATTTGATATACAAAAAATTATTGACTTGTAAGAAAACTAAATGGGTTAACCCTGGTACCAGCCCTAACTCTTGACTAAAATATGGTAAAAATAAGGCTACGTTACAACAAGGTTATGTTTATATTAAACAAAAGAGGATTATGCCCTAACCCTGTAATTAACATCTCTATTTGTAGTCAACCTCAACCCAAGTGTATTGGTATTTATGGCCAGCATCCGACCTCAGCCCAACACATTACAAAGAGATTAAAAATGTTCAAACTTTGATGTAATGGTATAGAAGTTGCATCTCCCCCTGTGTCTTAACCCTTCACCAGTTTGGAATCAAGATCTGAGACCTTTCCCCCCCCCCCTCCCGACACTCTACAGGGCTATGAAGATCTTTTGGGCTTTGGTATGTACGAAGAATTTTCCATTGTGAATTTTTCGTTTAAGGTGGCGACCTATCCAAAGATCTTTCTCAGATTTGATTGTTTTACTTAACTGTCGCAACGTTTCTGTGATACCTCCTCTCTTTGTCGCCGGATATACTGTGTAAAAGTATAGACTCGCCAGATTTACTCGCTACTATGTCACCGCTGTGGCTCCATCACACTACACCGTTTCAAGCATCGATGATTCTTCATAGAGCCGGCCCCACGGTCCTCCCACCCCTTTCTTCTTATCCGGAACTACTTATACAAGAGTGTGGACACACCATATCTTCTCGCTACTATGTCATTGCTGCGTCTCCATCACACTACGCTGCATCGACGGTTCTTCACAGAGTCGGCTTTATGGTTCTTCCACCCATTTCCTTATCGCATGAACTACTGTGCAAAAGTGAGGACTCACGAGAAATGCTCACTACTACATCACCGCTGCGTCCCATCACATTACGATGTCTCAAGCATCGACAGTCTTCACAAAATTGGCTCTATGACCCTTTCAACGGAGCTGCTATCTTCTATGGAGGTTCACATACTTCTTGCTCTCAAAACCCATTGGTTGAATTCCTTAACGTCGTTTTAGACTTCTTTGCATTCATTCAGACGTGGGCTTTAGGATTACAAGTGAAGTTTTTCTATAGGTCTATTCTTTCCTTAGCCATATCTATCTCTTATTATGTTTTAGTTAATTTTGTTTATTATTTTACCGTCGAGAATCTTTTTTGGTTCTAACCAAGTTAGACCATTAAACCTTCAATTTAATATAAACATTTGATATTCATTAAAAAAAGATAGATTTTTTCTGGTTGAGATATCATAAAACTTTTACGTATAATTTTGTAGAGAAAATTATTTATAGTCCAAAAATGATGATAGAGGATTTACTCACTTCTCAAGCACGATTAGTTTTTAATTTTTAGAGAAAAGCGTACGTTTCAGGACCTACATTTCACGTGCATGCAAATGGCGAGGAGATGAAATAATTGAGTTTTTTCGGTTTGCACCTAACCTAACTCCAGTATCCAATATGTCTTGTCGTTATTTGTGGGGTTGGAATGCATGTTCTTGGGATAAAATGCTGAGATCTCTTAACCCAAAAGAAAAAAAAAAATCCTAATATTCTTTCCTATTTTCTTTTCTATTTATTTGATATTTATTTAAATCACAAAAAATATTCAAAATCAGCAAACAACGTAAAAACTAATTAATTATAAGTTTACCAGTTGTACTATCTAAACTATATCCACCCGTTAAAATTGGATTAAGCCCTAAGTTTTAAAAATCAACTAAGTTTTTGTAGATTTTCTTCATTTTTTCCTATTTTTTTAACCCTAAAAAATTTAACCATAAAAATATAACATGTTAGAATTTTTTGTTGCTAAACTATAAACATTGTCTAACACATGGTTAGCAAATTAATATATCTTATTTAAAATTATTCAATTATATAAAATTTTAATTTATTTACTTCATATTACCATTATATTGATGATTAATTAAAAATATCACAATAATTTTTTTTATTCATTTTTAAATTAAATTATTATATCAGATTGTGATGTAGAGTACAAAATAAATCTACATATGAGATTTTTTAGGAGGTTTACAACAAAAATACAAAAAAATATGTCAGAAATAAACATATTAGTTTTGTAATTGATCATATTGTGTCAGAAATTTGACTTGAAGTCGTCTGACAGATGACTTTCCTGTTCCGAACTCTCGATGGAAATCTTCTCACTGTCGGTGAAAGTTATCTCAGATTACTTTTACAATTGAAAAATAAAACTTAAATAAAATAATTTTATCTAGACGACTTACACATAAATAAGTATATCGAGCTTTTAAAAATTAATGCATTGTTTTTCACACAAAATGGGACTTACGAGCCGAGTGATCGAGCGTGCAAGGTCCAATAGCCAGGATGAGGCGTTACAAATGGTGTCATAACCAAACCCAGACAAGTCATGTGAGGGCTCACACTAACATGAATAACAATTATGGATGCAGTAAGGATGTTGTGTTTTTTTGAGAAGGGTGAACTGTAACATCTTAATTTGTGGTATATGAAAATACTTAAAATAATTGATTTGATTACCTATGTCACTAAAATACATTTATCTTTTGGTCACACATCCAAAAAAACTAGAGAACTAAGTGTACTTGAGCTACATTAGTACAATGATGGGTTGTATATTTTTGATATTGTGCGAGTGTATCATAATACGAGAAAAATTCATGTGTTGATTGCAGTAAACAAGTCTATTGACCTTTAAAAAAATTAACACATTATCTGTTGCATGAAATATGATCCATAAACTGAATGAGTGGACATAATAGATCCATTAACCGTAGACGGTTGAAGCATTATATTAATCAGTGTTTTCATTCAGAATTCTGATGTATTACAAAGAAACTTGTAACCTGAAGAAATAAAATAAGTCCCACTTGTAACCCTGAAGAAACAGAGTACAGAACTTACATTTCAAAAGAAAAAGAATCAAGGAGGAAGAGCTTATTTCAAACTAAATATGGGCCTTAAATTGTTCATAATTGGGCCTTCAGAACAATACGTTTCGTGTTAGGAACCTGAGAAATACAAAAGTAAAAGAGTTTCGTCGACGACAAACACGCTTTCTAACCAAAGCTTTCAAGTCTTCCATCCATCTTATAGAAAGTTCTCTAGTTTGGTCGATCCGGTTTAAAGGGGATTTTGGTTTCTGACAAGACACAAGCTTCTTCTGGTTATTCACCGAATTCTAGAAACCATGTTTAATTTCTGGTAAATACCCAAATCTTATTTTTGTGTGTTCCATGATTGTTCGAGACTTTTGTTTGCTGGCTCTGATTTGAGGGTTTATTTTCTCTGATTCTTTCAAGATTATCTATTTATGATGATCAGATACGTATGTTCATGACATTAAGTCTGTTCCCTGATTAAGAAAATCTTGTTGTTGTGTAGTTTATGTACAGTTTCTTCGTAAAGTTTGAGCTGTAATTAACATAGGAGGGTGTTGATTTGAGCACTGCGTTGCTGATATAGGTAGGAGGGTTCATAGTTGATGCTATTAGATTTAGAATGTTGTAGTGTATTATATAGTATTGTTAATGTTGTGTCTCGTTTCTAGCTTGATGTTGTGCATCTGACGAGAAGAAGTATTGTGTTCTTTTAGCGATGTGCCCTTTATAGCATCTTTGAAGTTTATATCTTTGACATGGTTAATGATAATGTTTGTTTGCTTTACATCAAAGGGGATCAAAAGACCAACAAGGGCAATCTCGTCCTCCTCCGGAAGTTTCTTCTTCTTCTTCACAGCAGCAGCAGCAGCAACCATGGTACTCTCCTTCTCTAGTCAGCTCTCCAAGCTCCTCATCCCGGCCTCAAACATCTGGTCAGATTCCAGCGCATGTTTCACCAGGTGAAGCAGCTGGCATTATTACATTCTTGAAAGACAAAAGGTTTGTATCTCTATTCTGTGTTTTTTTGGTATGCTTCTCTCCTCTGTTGCGTTTATATTCTTTTTATTTTTGAATCTTTGTTTATACTTTTGTTGTAGTGTGGACGAGCTCAGGAAGCTTCTCTCTGACAAAGATGCGTATCAGCAGTTTCTGCTCTCCCTTGATCAGGTCAAAATCCAGAACAATGTAAGTCCTAAAAAAAAAACTCTAGTTGTTTCTGGATAAGGACGGTTGTTTATAGTTATAAGAATGTAGCTTCATTAGTTATGCATTGAGATTATTCACTGGTGCTCATTGTTTTGGTTTCTGTCAATAAGATCAAAGAAGAGCTACGCAGAGAGACATTGCAGTTAGCTAGTAAGTTATCTATTGCTCATGTCATTTGGCGAGAGACTTCCGTATCATCCAGAAATCTAACAACATTGTTATGGTCAAATGTAAACAGGAGAGAACTTGGAGAAGGAGCCACAGATAATGGAGCTCAGAAACCAAGTGAGTTATCAAGAACCATACTTCCTTGTTCATTTCACCATGTATAACAAGCTTTTTGCATAGCCTTTTTTTAGTATCTCTTCTTAAGAATCTTGTGTTACTCATTTTTACAGTGCAGAATCATCCGTACGACTGAGCTAGCAGCTGCGCAAGAAAAGCTTAATGAGCTGGAAAGACAAAAAGAAGAGATCCTCAAGTTCTACTCCCCTGGTTCTCTTCTGAATAAACTTCAAGGTAAACTTATACAAGTGCACTACTTCGTTCATGTGTTCAGTTTCTTGTGTAAATCTAATCAACAACTTTTGTGGGGTTTTGCAGAGGCTATGAATCAGGTGGATGAAGAATCTGAAGCTCTGCAAGAGAAGTTCCTGGAGGAGAAGATTGATACAGCAGCATTTGTGCAGAAATACAAGAAGCTGCGTACTATCTATCATCGACGAGCACTCATTCATCTTGCTGCTAAAACCTCAACCATCGGTTGAAACTATGAAAAGCTTATGGACACTCCACGGAGATAATAACCAAAGTCTTTTTCTGTGTTTTATTACTATCTGATGTTGTAAAAGATATGATTTTGTTTACGTTCATATGATACATTGAAACAAAATTTTAATTTTTCCTGGAAAGAAAAAGAGCTAAAAGCCTGAAATCTTTGAAATCTGATAAAATAAATTACAACAATCTCAGGAAAACAAAAATCCAAAGTCTTTACGTTTTTCAAACAACTCATGTCTTCATCTGTGAGCTTACTTACTCATCAAGCAGGCCAGCTTCCTTGAGTGCACTCTTGTACTCTTCCTCTGAGTTCCAAGACTTGATCTCCTTAACTTGCGCTCCAAAGTAGCGCTCTATCTTCTCCATCACCTCTTTATCGTTCCCAGTCTCGAGGAGAAGGTTGAACACAGCCCCTGCCATACAAATACACAATTAACAAACTGATGATAATCAATGTCTAACTTGATGGCAACACTCAACGCTCACCTTTACGGCCAAACCGACCAGCTCTTCCAACTCTGTGAAGGTAGACCTCATAATCTGGCTCCCCGGTTTCATATTTAGTAGGCATGTTATAATTGACCACCAAATTTACCTGGAAGTTTTGCATAACCGAGCAAGAGTCATTAACTAAGAAACATGTTAGGGGCAAAAAGAGATGAAAGGATCAATAATATTTTACCCGTTGCTGGTCAAAACCTCTAGCAAGGACATCAGTTGCAATGAGGACTTGAGTAAGGCAGTCTTTGAACTCCTTCACTATCTTATCTCTGTCCTCTTGACTCATACTACCATGAACACTTGTGACGTCATACCCCATTTCCGCAAGAGCTTTGTGCACTTTGCTTGCTGACACTTTTGTTCTCACAAATATTATGGTCTGGCCTATATCCCCAAGCTCCATGATCTGATCCTTGATGACTTCAATCTTGTTTTGCTCCTTTGGGCAAACCACTTTGTACTGTTTCACAGAGTCTAAAGCCAGATCCTCTCTTTTTACAAAGAGTTGGTTGGGGCTCTTGACTGTCCTCTGAACAAAATCTTTGACAGTTTCATTAAAAGTTGCCGAGAACAGAAGAACCTGTTAGGAAAAAAGAGGTCAAAAACACAAACAAGCACGTAATCAATTAAAACAAACACAGATTCATCATCATTTTTTAACACGGAGATATGTTTTATTAACATAAGGGGCTCTATACAATAAAAGCAGCTGAACTGATTCTATTCACTAAGACTAAATACCCTATATATACAGTCTTATAAGAGCCTACATCTAGTGGCTATACACTATATCTAGCCAACGTTAAAACTGAAGTAACTCAGTTCAACTTTCTAACAGTGAGCACAGATTCATCATCGTTTTAGCACAAACATGTGCCTTATTAACATAAGGGGCTCTATACGATAAAGAAAACACAGCTGAGCTGATTCTATTCACTAAGAGCGTCAAGTCGAATATCTTTTACACTTAGATACGGCCAGTAGAAATCAATATCAGGAAGACAAGTTTAACAGACCTGGTAATTGGGATTAACTCTCTCAATGTCTTTCATTATCCTCAAGGAATCATCCCTAAAGCCATCCTGCAACAACAATGAAATCTCAAATATCAACATATGAAGGGAAAACTATGGCCAAATTATACAGAAATTGAGAAAATTAACAAGGCCAAGTAAAGATAAAGAGCATACCGTAGCAAGCATATGGTCAGCCTCATCAAAAACCAAAATCTTCAAATGATTTAGACCAAGTTTCTTGAAGGCCATCCACTTTTTAAGTGTCCCAGGGGTGCCAATCACAACTTGGGCAGAAACAGGTGCTCTTCTTGCAGTTGTTACTCCTTGACTCGACTCCGGGACAGCAACTTCAGCAGTGATCCCAGTAAACTTCCCCATCTTCTGAAGAACTTCCATGTTCTGTCATTCATTTAAACAAATCATACACAGGTCGCTTACTATGTTTTTTAAATTCTCAGATCATTAACTAGTAGACTAACTAAACTAACCTGGTTTGCTAATTCTCTGGTGGGACAAATACAAAGGGCTTGAGGCTGTCTCAGACTCGGGTCAACACGACTGAGCATCCCAAGAACGAAACAGGTGGTCTTGCCAGATCCATTATGCGCCTGAGCAATGAGATGCTTGTGAGGCGGTGTGATGATCATAGGCAAACTAATAGCTTGGATCTTGCTGGGTTTCTCGAACTTCATCTCAACGTACAAGCCTTTCATCAACTCAGGTGACAAGTTCAAATCTTCAAACCTGCTCGCTGATGTATACGGTGTGTCACCGGACGTAACCTACAAAAGAATGACTCAAAATTCAAAATCTTCCAAACAAAACAAACCATCCTAGATTGATGTTAAGATCATCCAAGAACTAACCCATCAAGAAAAACCTAAACTTTTCCAGTAAAACCAAGATCTAAATCATCCAAACATAACCCTAAACTGATGTTGGGATCATCCAAGAGCTACTTTTTGCATCAAACCCACCAAGAAAAACCTTAACTTTTCCAGTAAAAACAAAGATCTAAGCTCAATTGGAGATATTAGGAGTAGATACCGCTTCGATGTTTGAGTCTTCGGGTTCGTCAAGGATAGATTCATGTTTCTCTTCCTCCTTGATACTTAAAGAGTTGAGCTCCGAGACTGCGTTTGCTTCCTCTTCGTCGTCATCCTCAACATCGCCCCACTTTGTCTTCTCCGTTGTTGTTGTTGTCGTGGGCTCTGTTTTCTCGCCGGGGATTGGTGTTTCTACGGAGGATGAAGAAGATGCTTCAGCGGTGGGGAGTTTCTCTACAGTATCCGCCATTCTGTAGGCTGCGAAACCGCAAGTGAGAGAAGGAAGAAGAAGAAGAAGATCAAAATTGTATTGATCGTTCGTGGGTGCACGATCACTTGGCAGGCTGCTATATAAGTCTCGAGCTTTACCCCAGTTTTCCTTTTTCAAGTTACAAGAGAAATAACGAAACCGGAGTTTCTTTTGTTTTACAATTCGGTTTAATTTATTGGTTACCAATTTCCATCACTAATTCCGGTTTAGGTTCTCATTGGCGTTTTGAGTCTTTTGACTTTAGTGGCTGCTGGAAATCTAATTTAATTCTAAAGTTTCTAAATTCAATTTATTTCTGGTGAGGCTTCAAACTATCTAAAGTCATAAAAAAAGGGGTGGAAAAAACCTGAACCAAACAGATACAGCCAAACTCAAATCAATCCAAACTATATTAAAAGTATATGTTTCAACCATTTGGTTTAGTTTAGTTGTAAACTGAATCGAACTAATAACCGATATGCATTTAGCTAAATTAACTAAATATACTAATAATATTAAAATTTAAGATGTTTAACAATTTAATCTAAACAACTAAGCATTAGTTTATACATTTTATTTCTAAATAATTAAAAAAATACAATTAATAAAAAATAAAAGAATATGAATTCACACTATCATCAAAACTGAAAACTATTTATAATATTTATATTAAATTTAAAGATAATAATATATAATTATTAAATTATATATTCTATGTTTTTATTGTGATGCTTGAATTTATTTTATATTTTCTATATTCTCAGATAGTGCCACAATTAAATTAATAATTTAGTGTCAAATGACGATTTATTTTATATTTTAAATTATATATTTGTACTATTTTAAATTATATAGTGTCAGATAGATACTTACGATATATTATATACTTTTAATGGCTTTTAGATATTTTTGTTGTTATAACAAAATTCTAGACAATCATTTTAATTTTGGATACAGATAAATCCATTGCAACCTGAACCTTGAACTTTTTTGAACCAAACCGATTTGAATTAACAAAAAATGTCACGAAAAATTGAACCTACCCGATTTTTTGTTTGATTGATTGAACGTTCAACCAATTTGGTCATAAAGAGAACGTTTTTAGACCGGTTTTTAGAAGGAAAGCTTTTTTTTCTAAATTACAAAAGACTAAGCCCAATAAGCCAAGAATATAGCAAATTAACACAATTTGGGCCTTCTGTCAAGTAGTAACAAAAAAATAGCGATGATTGCTTAAGCACAGTTTGGAAAAAAGAACCATCATTGCTTAACCACAATCTTTGAAGGATAACAGAAAAATAGATAAACACAATCTTTGAGATGCGCAAAGTGGATGCCACATTACCAGAGACATTATCATAACCACAACAATAAGTTGGTGGAGGTCACACTTTGTTTATAATGCTTTTTTTGCCAATATTTAACTTTGTTTTCATCATATCTTGCCAAGAACATCTATTCATGCCTCCAACGGTTCAAACAAGAAACAACTTATACTAATCAAGAACTGAGCAATCAAATAATCAAAAGATTATATGATCTATCAATACCCAGCTGCTTATAAATATATCTACCTGATTTGGACCCAATTGAAACCACACTCTGACAGGAAGTTTTGGTTCGAACACGGAGGCAAAGCATTGTTGCCCATGGTCCAAGATCAATGACCAAAGAGACTGGCCTCATACAGTTTCCACCTACTCTATTGCACTAACAAATGTTTTTTCTTTATCTTAAAATGGGAATGATTATCTTTGTATGACATTCATCATATTCTCAACTCCATTTTCTTCTCCACTAATAATAACTAGCTATCTCTCCCACTCTCTCTCTCTCTAGTCTCTCTGTTGCATTAGACAAGAAGGAAAAGGAATGCAAGAGATGAGAGTTTCAAGGTTTTGGGTTCTTCTATTGGTTTCTTGTTTCTTCTACAAATCCAAAGGGGCCATTGTTCCTGCACTCATCATGTTTGGTGATTCCATTGTCGATGTTGGCAACAACAACTACTTACTCAGCATAGTTAAATCAAACTTCCCTCCTTATGGCAGAGACTTCACCAACCAAACACCCACCGGAAGATTCTGCAACGGAAAACTTGCTGTAGATTTCTCAGGTAAACTTTAAATTCACAAACCACATCACTCTCATTGGATTTATCTTCTTACTTATGTGTAGCTGAGTACCTTGGCTTCTCTTCATACCCACCTGCGTTCCTAAGCCGAGAAGCAAGAAACGAGGATTTCTTGATTGGTGCTAACTTTGCATCAGCGTCTTCAGGATACTATGATGCCACATCTGTTCCATTTGTAAGGGAGACTAACGCACTAAAACATCAACACACGCATATCCATGAAATGATCCATAAGGCTTTGCTCTTCCTTTTGCAGGGCGCGATCCCCTTAACACGACAGCTGAGTTATTATAGGACGTATCAGAACAGAGTGAGGAGCATGATAGGGAGGGAGAGAGCACGCACTATGTTCTCTAAATCTATCCATATTTTGAGTGCAGGATCAAGCGACTTTCTTCAGAACTATTACATCAATCCTCTGCTCAACATCCTAAATACACCTGAACAGTTCTCTGATATTCTCATGCGATCTTACTCAGACTTCATCCAGGTACTTATAACTTTACTAATGAACTTTAAAACTTAGAACCTAATACTCCTAACAAGTCAACCATATGAGTTTGCAAATTTACAAGAAACAAACAACTCGTTTCAGTTATTTACCATTTTTGTGCGTGTCAACAAAAACAATACTGTCGCTTGTAACAGAATCTGTATGAACTAGGAGCAAGGAGAATTGGGGTGATATCGTTACCGCCAATGGGTTGCCTGCCTGCAGCTATCACTCTTTTCGGTGCAGGAAACAAGAGTTGTGTCGAGAGGCTGAACAATGACGCTATCATGTTCAACACCAAACTTGAAGCCACAACCCAGACATTGATGAAACGACACTCAGGCCTCAAGCTTGTCGCCTTTAACGCCTACCAACCTCTCATGGACATCATCACTAACCCATATGATAATGGTATGCCTCTGCATACACAGGAAGAATACTTATTAAACTTAAAGCCATACTACCGTTAAATATTTATCAATCTAATTAGCAACTAACAAGACACCATTAACATTTTAAATTTTATCTAAACTGCATCTAATTACAGGATTCTTTGAAACAAAAAGGGCATGCTGTGGAACAGGAACAGTAGAGACATCCTTCCTTTGCAATTCTCTATCCTTTGGAACTTGTTCAAATGCCACAGGATATGTGTTTTGGGATGGATTTCATCCCACAGAGGCTGTGTACGAGCTATTGGCTGGTCAACTATTGATTCAAGGGATTTCTCTAATCTCTTGAGTTAAATTCCATCTCGATGAATTCAAATTGTATACCTACAAATAGCTATACCATTGTCTCTCTCTCTCTCTCTTTCTTTCTAAGGACATGTCTGTGTGACAAAGTATCTGACTTTTATAATCTTACAAATAAGAAAGTCAGCGTGTGTGTGTGTGTGAATGTAAAAACTACCAAGACGATCTGTCTGATGGGTCAATAGGTACAAGCTTTGTTAAAGACGATCATGATCTTTGGTAATTTGTCTTCTTGATTTATCTCTGGAGCATTTTTATTGTTTTATAAAGTAGTAATTTTGGTATAGCTACAAATATGTCAAGTTTACTCATATGTGAACGTCTAGATGCAACGCCGGATAAGTACCTGGTTAGAGGTCTCTAGGAGAGTTCAAATCCTGCATTTGATGTAATTGCGTACAATAGTTTCTCTCTCATAGTGCTTGCTCGTTTATATGTTGGAAGCTGAACCAATCAACAAAGAAAGAATAAACAAAACATGCATATGAATGTTAGCAAGTAGACAACATGACAACTGAGACTCCACCTTAAGAGTATTGTAGCACGTAGAAGCAGATGGAAGCCTTTCTACATCTTGTCCTCCGATAGCAGCCCAAAGAGAGGTATCACAAGAAACCTTCATATGTAGAAGAACAAATGTAAGGAAAAAACTACAAAACAGCGAATTTCGCATGGGTTTATAAGAAGCTAAAGTTCAAAAACAAACTTTATGGATGATGAAGGTTGGCTGCAAGTATCTGAAACCAAGTAGTGGTGCCCGAGAACAACTAGTCACAAATTTTAGGAGCATGCAACGTTCACTCGGCTCAAACCCTTTCATGACCTGCGGCAGGATGCCCAGAGAGAATTTTAAAACAAGCAATGCAAAAACTCTCTGCGTATGTCACAAATCAGCAGACAGATTAGGAAGAAAAAGAAGAGATCTGAATCTGAGTCATTACCTCCCAGAAGATTTTGATTGTTCGACTGCTATCAGTGTAACCACCAGTGTATTTTGTATTCCTTCTTAGGTCATCAACATCGATATCATGGTTTCCTCCAGAGAGTAACTGCACAAAGTCATCTACGTAAGAAAATAGCTTTTACAAGAGAAAACCCAATGAAATGATTACCTGATTAAACTCATGGGCGTTAAATAGTTTCAACCAAGCAGGACATATAAGGTCGGTTAATCCTCTGTAAAATGCATTTGAAAAGGGAACAATCTGCATTCAGGACATATGGCAACATGATTAGCTCATCATTCATTAACTTTTATTTTGCAGGATGATTGACCTTAAATTAAACGGATAAAAAAAAGAGACGAGACCTGCCGGTTGAGTTTATAGTCGGCCATTGCATGAATATATTGCATTTTGTTCTCATTCGTTACCGAGATATCCTTCCCACCGGGTTTGAGCTCAATTATGCTCATTTTCCCACAAAACTCTTCAGTGACTGTGAAATCCAGACAGAGTTCCTGTAAATCACCCTCATATTCCTGCATATAACAAACAAGAGTCTTGATCTCAGAAGCCCTCTCTTGTTGTACCTAAATCAAGATTGAATGTTGTCCTATGAGGTGACAGATTTATCACCTGTGATAGTTTTTACCTTGATATACATAAGGTTCTTGTAGAGCTCCGGATCAAGCCCTGATAGTTCATCAATAAAGCTATAACGTCCCAAAAGCTTCTGGATGAAAACGTGTGAAAAGGAGTAATCCAGAAGTATTCCTTCGTATAGAGCTTTTCCAACTATTCTTCCAAGAAACTCAATCATCTGAATCCCGTTCTCAAGGTACCGAGCAGATGGGCTAGGAACAAGCAACCTATCTGAAGTAGTGGTTTGCGAGAATAACCCATACCTTGTGAAAAAAGAATAGAATGGACATGCCAATAAGAACGAAAGTTAACCCATTGGAAAAAAATAACAAAATAGATTAGAAAAAAGTAGCGTACAGAAGAGCTTACTCAGTAGCAAAAGCTGCTTTTGTTATGTCCGTCAGAAATTCTTTTGAAAGCCCACCATAGTCTAGGCCAGCCTCAGGAAGGCCAGACTCATTCACAAAGGAGACATGAATGGAGGATTTTAGCTTGCTACCAATAGAATTCAGTTGTCGAAATCCATCCTCAACCACATGACCTCGACGAACGACTATCTCTATTGACCTCGCGCCAGGTGCATCGACTTCACCAGCCATTTTCCTTGAAGCTTTATCCATGCTTATAAACTCTCTAAACACATGGACCCTGCATGGATAACAAAAGATCTAAATAAACACCATTCAAAAGACAGTGAAAAATGAAACATGTAATAGTTAGTTAGAAGCCATTGTAGCACAAAAAGAACATAAATATGCTATAAAGGGTAAGCAATGTAAGAGTACCTTTCTTCAAATGGAAAGACATGCGGAGTAATTGTTATAACAGAGCCCATGCTTGGAGAGGTAAAAACATCACTGGTTGGTAACACCTCATGAGTTCTTGCAGCAAATGCAATTGGAGGTCTACTAGTTCTACCAGGTGAGAGCCACAGGGCAGAAGGACAAAAAGGGTGCCTGCAATCTCTTTCATACAATAGATGCAAACATCTGATAGCAGAATCCATAAGTTGTCTATTCTCAGGACCTGTGCCCCGTAACAATCCATTGTACACGAGAGTGTTAAGCACTGACGCAATTCTCCGTTGTTTCTCTAGCGTAAAGGGGATCTATATCATGCCAAAACAAACCTCAAGTAAATATCAGACTAATAACAAATAAGCTGCAGGAGACCATAGTGTGTATTTTACCTGCTTTTCATAGAACTGTATGTCATCAAGAACCACGAGTAAATGCGCATAGGTTGCACAAAATAGATGAAGCAGACATGACACATCTTTGGATATACCTACAGGACCACCCCTAAGAGTTTGCACGTCCCACCCACCATCGGTTGACTCATTAGCCTGGCTTGATCCTGGCTGATCACTAGTACCCTCCACATGTTCCCGCGGCCGCGGTGATTTACCAGAGAACTTGTTAAGCACATTCACCCACTTGTTGACTCCGTCATTCTTAAGATGCTTCAATTTCTTCTCAGAAGGACTTCTTCTATACCATGAAGCTTCAGCAGGTTTATGAGATGATTCGTCAGCAGTGCAACCATCTTCCGGGAGTAGAACACTCTCTAGAGAGCTCCACAAAGAGAAAATGTATCCAGGACAGAAGGATAACATATTAAGGACAGGCAAAGGCCCTACAACAGGATTCAGCACGCAGAAGATTCTCAACATGCATGAATAGAATCGTGCAATGTCAAACAATTCTAATATTTCTGATCCTTTTTTATTACTCGTTGATGCATCTTTATCTGCTATAACACGAGTTTCTTTCCCAGAAGCTGCTAACAGTTTTGCGAGATGCCACTGTTGACATACTGGTCGAAGCAATTCAACAAACGAAATCTTCACAGAATTTTTTCCTTTCCCAGTCTCATCCGGTGTGGCCTCAAAATCATGATGAATATCCTGAGTTCCAACCTTTTCAACTTGAGACAAGAGATTCTTGGCGAGGGTCACAATAACACGAACATACAAGACATAAAACATCTCTGAATTGGATTCTTGTGTGTCCATAAAATCGTTTTCACTAACTGTTGCCAGGGATATGATGTTCCCCATAGCCCATCCAACAGAAGGAATCTCCGTAGTGCAGCTTTGCTTCTCTGAATGCTCTATTTCCGATATTCTGGTCAACAATTTGTCCCTCAAAATCTGTTGTCACCTGCCGCACTTTAATAAGTTCTTCGATTGTTTGGTAAAAAGCAATGGGTTCATCCAAACCCTTTCTTTATACATTTTTTCTGAGACAAAAAAAGAAGAAGAAATTATTTGCTCTAACGAGATTTGATATGAGACTTACCAATATAGTATGAAAGCTTGGCATTAGTATGCTCTTGTGCTTCAGTGCACGTATGAGAGCGCTTGGCAGGCAGCAAACCAGTCGAGGAACTGTAAGTATTAGAGAAACATATTCTTCAACAGCCAAATTCGTGTCTAGCTGACTGTCATCAACAAAAGCAGGTTGTCTCGCATGGAATGGTCGTATAGCCAAAGTTACTGCACTTGTAGTAATCAATAGTCTCTCATCTGTATTTTTTGTTAATGACTTGATATATCTTCTAACTGCAGTGTAATATCCACTTTTACAGTTCCCTAAAAACTGAACGATCATTTTCCCAGCAGTTTCTGCATCTTCAAAGTTTTGTTTTGAGATAATCTTCCAGCTTTTGGGATCAGTTAAAACAATGAGGATGCGTAGTAAAAGGGCAGTGACACCAAGAACATCTTTCATCCTTTCCTGTGAGTAACCACACTCCGTGAGAAGAAAAGAGCAGAGAGACACCAGTCTTCGTGTTTGACAGGCCCATGTTTTACTCTCTTCAGAAGTACCAACGGCTAGTGAACAAAAGTTATACCCTTGATCTGCAACAGACAATAACAAGTTTTACAAATCTAATCTAATTTGCAAGACCAACAATTCAAGAAAATGAAAAAAAAACAAGCATACCATTAGAATTGATGCTTTCCAAAAGAATCTTAAAGCAAGTTTGCAAGCAGTGTACATCTCTTGGCTCTATCTTTTGACGTTGGACACACAAAGATCTGATAAAGAAGAGGAAAGGTCTCAACACTCTACTTGACACCCAACTCTTAGTCAGTGTATCAGAATGGGAACTCAGTGAGCTCTCCCACTCCTCCTGGATCTCAAAAGCTGCTTTCTTTCTCACAATGTATGACCTCCAAACTCTCTACAAGAATTAGAAAACGATGTCCAACTAAACCACAAAACAACATCCAAAGATTCCAAAATTGAGAGGCTAAGAAAGAGAGTGAGTACCTGAATGAAAATGGCAGCGGCATTAGCACGTCTCGCGTAACTGCGAAGCTCCCTTGCTTGTGAGACTTGAGCAAGCAAAGCATCTCTTGACATCTCCCCACTGCTGGCGCCTCTGAGGGAGACCTGATGAGAAGAACAAAAACACAGATCCATCATCAGAATGTCTCTCTGGTGAAACAAAAGAGGATCGGAAAATAAAAAGGAGGAAGAGGAGGTACCTTGTGTTTCCGATTAAGGTCCATTGGAGGCTAAACTTTGATCTCCGATCTTCTTTGCGTATTTGCTTTGGATTGACGTTCGAAGCGACTTCCGTATTAATCTTCGAGCCACTTCTTTTATGACGTCAGCTTACAGACAAAAGAAAAACCGGAGTCTTTTACCATTATAATAATAATAAATCTAAAATTATTTAATTATTTAATTAAATTTTAATTTTTAAAAAAATTGTTTAAATCAGTAATATTAATATATGTGTTACAAAGTGTTTTTAACTATAGACAAAGTGTTCTTAAATGAAAGCTTCACTATCTCCTTTTTTAATTATTTTTGAGAACATTAACGAGAACACACCAATAGATGCTCCAATAACTTTTGTAATTAGACAGAACATACATGACACAATAGATTTTATAGGATTTGTTTAAGGTTTTACTAGATTTGATAATCTTTTATAGATTTTTATTTTATTTTAAACCTATCTCTATTGTTGTCATCTTCTTCTTTTATCTCAATCTTCTTTGTCACAATTTTCTTCATCCTCTTAATAAATACACTAATTGGAGAAGATATGTTTCATAATCATAATCTTACCCAACAAACATAATCGAAAAATTGAAATCCTACAAATATCAAATCACGGAGCTAGAACTATCAATCAAAACTTTGGAATAAGAAACTATGGGAGGGGGAACAATTAACGACAAATCCAAAAAGTAATCTTTTTCGTTAATTTGAAAATAGTTAGTTAAATGTGCAAATATAATAGTAGCTCGATAACAGTTTTTTTTAGACCAACTACAATATAGATAGTTGGATGATAGTTTTGGCAATTTACCTATGTATATTTATTGATGACTGAAATTGCATTACATACATGGGAAAGGATAATTAATGGTGTTTGTGGTTGCAGAGAATGATTTCTCTTAGTTTTGTCCTATGTAAAGAAACTGATTTGTGGATGGAAATATATACAAATCTCTTTCCCAGTTAAGACCGCATTTCACTGCTCTTGAGGATTTACCTCAAATATTCTTGGAGGAATTCGCTGCAACCTCTTTATCGCCTCATTTTTCTCAATTATATGTGTATCTAGCTTGTCGACATGAGCTGAAAAAGACTCTAACTTGTTATTCAAGTCTTGATACATGGTGTATACTTTATGATTAATGTTGTCAAACTTCATACTCACAACACTGGCTGACTTTTGATGATTATCTATCAATTGTTGCATCATCATCTCAATCTTAGATTCTTAAGCCACTGGAAACAAGCTGGTACTCCTTGAACCTTTCCATGCCTCATTCGTTGGCTCAGAAGCGTGCTGATGGAAACTGGTGATCTTACTCTTAAGAGTAGTTGTCTTGGACTTTGTGTAGAAGTTGTCCAAAAAGATCGCTCTGCACTAATCTCATGTGGTGATAGATCCAGCAGGAAGATATTTCAGCCATCTTAATACTTTATCTCTCATAGTAAAAGCGAAAAGCTTACAACGAAGGTAGTCATAAGGGACTTCATTAGACCTTGTAGTACTGCAGATTTCCTCGAGGTTTTCTATTTGTTCCATATGACTTTCTGAAGGTAGTCCATGGAACATATACTGCTTGACCAACATGAAGTTTTGAGGATTAATCTCATAGTCTTGCCTCTGAACCGAAGGTAGCTGAATTATAGACATGTTTTGGTAAAAGGCATGTGGATTATCATGAGATCCAATACAGCGAGGATGAGGTTGCCTCTGGACAGGAGGTGGTAGTTGTCTCGCAGCAGTAGCGTTGACAACATTTAACTCTTCTTGGTCGTCACATATCTTTTCCCGTGTATTTGTAACACACAAGAAGAAGAAAGAAGAGAATATTAGTACTGAAGTTGAAGTCCTCGACTAAACTATAGTCCTAAACTCATAGGTAACAGAACTGGTCCCTGGAAACAGCGTCAAAACTTGATACAATCAGATTTTACCCACTTAAAGTATATTGCAAGTGCACAGTAAACCGCAGTAATATTTCAGAGATTGAATCCACAAGGACCAAGGCTACATTACAAATTTTCGAGAGAAGAGTTAAGCTAAGACAAAGGGGGAGGGGTTTGTGTGTTTTAAAATTGTAAGAAACTAAACAAGAGGAAAAAACAATGAATTGAAGCGTCATGTATTGGGAATCTCAGGAAACACGGATTAGATGATATGATTATTCAATAGTGAATGTATTAAGAACCGTTCTTGAACTCAAATCTCTTAATTAGATTAGTCTACTTCCGCAGTACTAAAACCTATGTAATAGTTTTTTAGAGACTAACTTTCGTTGAATTTTATATTCTAAACGTGCAATAAAAACAAGTTTGATAAGTTCACAAAACTTCCTAACATCAACTTCTATTGATTAAAAAATATTTTGCTATTCTAGGTTCATTTTAGGCATTTAATAAAATACTTTCCGGTTTGCTAAATAACCTAATATCATAAACTAGGTGATCAATCCAATTTAAGGATTAAATACAACCTAGATGAAGAAACATACACACTATTCTCTATTTTAGCAAATCATAGTCATCAATCTATGAATTATATTGAAACCATAAACCTAACTAATGAACTATTCAGACATAGCAAAACACAGAGAGATGATAAATAATGCATAATGTAATAAAAAAATAAAAAATGGAGTTTAGAATTCTTCTCCAAAAAAGATAGATCTATCTCTCCCAATCTCTAAAATCCACAAGTCTCATGAAAAAGAAAACTTAGTCTGAAAAACCTTTGAAATAGCATATAAAATATCTCCTTTTCTTTTTGATCGAATTTGATCTTAAACTAAACCGAAAATAAGGTAAACTGAAATTTTCTTTTTTCTCGTATTAGATCGGTAGACATATCAGTTTTCAGTAAAATGCACATAACTTTCAGTCTAACACAATTCTTTATCTTGTATCAAAATTTCAGTGCAATGGCACCGTAGAAATTCCTCCATCCATAAGTAAAATTTTGACGCATTTGCACAGTTCTGGATCATCAACAATTTTTCATCCAATTCGGTATCTTTTGCTTCAATCAACCTAATATCTGAAAAGACTCGATACATGACTAAAAGACTCTAAAACACATACTATGACTCGATAAACAACTCAAAACAAAGGTTAGAAACCGTTAAAGGCACTGTTTATCAATGCACCCGTTCTTTTCTTAAGAAAGTTATATGGATATGTAAAACATATGAAATAGTAGACAGAAAAAAAATCAAAGGTAGAACAAAAGTGACAAAATTCGTCCAAACCTGCCATTTGTCTAATTGTTTTGACTAGTCATTTTAGCCAAACCAAGATATTACATACTCCTCTGATTCCTTTGTCTAACGGTCCTTTAATAATCAACGATTATGAGATTGCTCATTTATTAGTTAGAACTGCTCGTTTTTTCTATAGGATTCTTTATTACGTTGGTTATTCTATTTCGCTTTAATTTCTTAAAGCACCTCAAATCTGAATAATAAAATATATTTTATGTCAAAAAAACAAAAAAAAGTCCTTTAATAATTAACATGTAACTTGATCAATACCATAAAACAAATCATGTAACCAGAATCATTCTTTTTAAGGCTTTAAAGCAGTTTTATCCACAAGAACCCGTATTAGAAGTTCTCAAACAAAAAGATCTATTAGTATTTACTACAAATTAATTGAACATTAAAATTTAAAAACATAAAAAGATTGTACTCTTCATTAGTTTACATGTGTCCCAAAACATTTCTAATGAGTATTGAAAATTTAAAATTTTCATTTAAGAAACTCTCTTCAATCTCTCTCATATTTTTATTATTGTTATATTTTGAATCACAAAATATGATACATCCAATGGAAGTTCTCTTAGATAAGGAGCAAATAGAAAAACCTAAGGTTTTCTACAAGTGATTTGAACAAAGAGCTGAATATCTGCCTTGCACTGGGTCGTACCAAACATCTCGTTCGAAACCATAAGCATACACTTGTTTTTTTCAAGACAATTCTGCACAAATAATACTTAATTATAAGATTCATTGAGATAATTATTATTTACTAATTATTTCCAGTGAAGAAAAGGCTAATGAAAGCATATTGTTAATTTTGGTAACCTTTTTGGTGAGCCTCATGGTAGCTGGTGGTGTGCCGCATTTTCCATGTCTAAATTTTCCACACTCACCGGTAGGATTGCCATAATCAACAAAATTTATCTTTGCAATAAGATCTTTAGGATTATGACATTTTACATATGTGTGCGGAACTTCGAGACCTCCTTTTGAACATGTAATATATTCCTTGCCATGTTGATTGGAACTAGAGAGAATATGTTTCCGGTTACTGTCGGTTCTGTTGCCTCTTGCATCATCAGAAATGTTCATATTTGAAGCTAAACCAAACAAAAATGAACAAAATAGAACAAGAAGAAAAATGAGTCCTCGATGACGACAGTGTGAGGTATCCATTTTTTTTTTTTGCTGTCCTAGTTATCAAAGGTGACAAGAATGTATTAAATACTCCTTATGGACATAGTTATTTAGTCTTTTCTTATAACTTTGATTAGTTAAGTTTTGGAGATGTAAATTCGTGTGTAGATGTGGCCAAGCAAATTTCTCTCTGTTTGTAACCCTATTTTCCAGTTCCTTTTTTTCTTTGTTTTCCGAGGTGTTAGGTCAGGTCATTGCTTCTAACTTTTCCACGATTACTTATTAATAGATTCATATTTTCAGTGAAAAGGAAAAAAAGAATATTATTTATCACTTTTTGCTACATTGTCAGGTTGGTTTCATAATTTTACATATGTGTTCTATAATTGCGCGCATACATATATTATTTTTGTTTATTTTAGGAGTTATAATGTTACCAAATTTTGTAGAGTAAATATATAAATGGAAATGAAGAAAGATAAATACAGATGGAAACGAAAAAACTATACAGATATTGAATTTAATTATCTACAAAATAATGTTAATCTCTTAAAAAAAATTGTGCAAGAGATATGTTTTCCCTGGATTTCATATCCAATAATTTTTGTTGGTTTTGTAAAAGAGAAAGCAATCTTGTACATTTATATTTTGGGTCTATATTGAAGTGTTGTAAAATCTAAACATAATTTTTTATTTTCTAAGTTTATCACTAATAACATGTAAAGTAATAAATCATTTTTATTGTAAATTATATACATATAACAATACCCGTGCTTAACACGGGAGAGAACACTAGTATATTCATATTTTCAGTGAAAAAAAAAGATGATATTATTTATAACTTTTTGCTACACTGTCTATTTAAATTTAAAATAAACATCTATTTTTATAATTTAATAAATCACATTAATAAGATATATTAATAGTGGAATATCATAGCTGAAATTAAATTTAAAATTAGTTCCTATTATTTTTAATCGGAATAATACAATATATATATAGATAATCCACGCATCTGCTGAAAAAATCACGCATCAAACTCTATTTGCATTAATGTTGGAAATTTTGTGTCTATAGTCACTTTTCTACGGTGATGTTTAATCCAGTTTCTGAACTAATCAAAATAAACTATTATGATGATGATATCGTGAAGTATATGTTATGGTATATGTTAACAATATTATTTTATTAATGTGTTAAAAATATATAAAAAGTAAATGTGTAGAGAAAAAAGGAGATGATGAGATAGATTCGCTATAAATTTATGTAATATTAAAGTGGGACAATATGATGAGACGTATGAGGTTATTAATAGCATTACTTTTATTAGTTAATTATTAGTTAAATTTTAAATGATAAAACTAATGTAAAACCAATAAAAATGCAACATATGTAAAAAAAAATATCTAGTTTTTTTTTGTTAAAATACTTAACTATCAACCCTTTTTTTTCCCTTTCCACTTTTTTCAATTTTTTCATTTCTTTAATCATTAGAAACTGTGAGTGTACCCCATTGAGGTTATCCTAAATTTCTGGATGTATAGATACATAGGTCTGATCAAGTTTTTTGTTTCTCTTTTAGACTGCGGTGGTAGCCCAGTCTGTGCAGCCCAATAACTAACCGATAGAGTTTCAGCAATTATCATATTTCAGTTATAACTAGTTGGAGCAGCTAGAAATATAAATTTTGTAAGAGTACATAGAACTTGGTATTGGGCCGGCACAAGCATGAAATTTCGTTCATCTTAGGCAGTTCAACATTTTACTATACTAGAAGTTTGGCCTTGCACAAGCGTGAAATTATTTTGTTTTAATTTTTTGATTAACTTGTAGAAGTAGATAAAAGTCACAAAATGTGTATGTTTTTGTTTCAGTCAAATAAATCTTTTTTTCTTATGCCTATTCTGCTTGCATGTTTAGTTTTTCATATGCAATGATGGAGATAGTGGAGTTGGGATGAGCAGAGAAACATTCAATTTGATTGGTGTTGTATTAGTATAGTACTCTTTAATTTACCACACATTTCTGGTTTTTGGAACCATACATTTTAAAATTTAATACTAATACGATGGTACATATATTTTGAATTTATCTAACTGATTTTTTTTTTGTTATTTACGTTTTAGCAAAAAAAAAAAAGTTTCAGCTGGATATATAGTTGGGAAAATTGCCAAAACCAACCTAAAACTTGAATTCAAATGCAAAAGTGTACCCAAACATCAAACAAATGCAAAAGTAACCTAAAAGTGTAGTGAAATTACAACAGCCCCCTTATGACCAAAAAAAAAAACTATATGCGTTTTTACCTTTATAGCCTATTTAAGTCTTCTGTCTTTTTAAGTCTTATGTGATTTTGTAAGTCTTCTGAGAAGACTTACATGTAAGTCTTCTCGCTTAGTAAATTTTAAAAATAATTTATAAATTATATAAAAAATATTTTTATGGAGGAAAAATCTAAATCATGTAATAATAAACATTTGTAAATGATATAAATTAAAATCTAGTAAAATTGAATTGTTCTCAACATAGATGAGTGAATCTATCATCTTTTGATATTCTTTGGTCTAGGGTTTGGAAACATATGTCATAGTATTGTATGTATTTTTAGGGTTAGATTTTGGAAGCCTAACCAATTTTTTTGAAAAATCATTTTTTACATATATTTGTTTAGTTTTGTGTATATTAAATAGTTTTGGAGTTGATTTTAAGTTTAGTGAAGTATTTATTGATATTTAGTTTGTTATTTAGTTTAAGGTATTAGAAGACTTAAGTCTACTAAAAGATATTACGCCAGAAGACTTACATGTAAG